>JXSR01S011308.1:712-15146 GCA_000969725.1 Ophiothrix spiculata
CACCAGATCTTGGAATCTTTTGACATCGGAACTGTTGTAAATATAAAAAACGTGAAATTGAAAATAACCGCGCAATATCTAAATGGGGAGGGGTGAGTGAAACTATACACCAAAGCTAATATGACACTTAATAGGATAGATTGTTCTGATGGCTAATGTTGATTAATTTCTTGTTATCCAATTTCCGTTTGTAAAATCAAAGCATACGAGCCATCGAGACGATATCTCCTGTTGGTCTGGTCAAGTCATCGGTTGGATATTTGAAACCGAGGCTATATTACGTCAACATCACATGGACACCAAGCCTACCTGAACAATACGGTGAAAATATATTTTGTTTCACGGCAGAAGACAGTGCAGGGTAAGCAAATTTATGAACACGAAGTTGTCTTATTTATATTTTCGACATCATTGAATATAGCGACTTGACATTTTTTTTTGAGCGTTAAAAACTACGGCAAACTAATTTAAATCATATTGCAATGCCAATCATCGCTAGCGCCATAATTCGTCGTCAAAATGATTATGAAATAGTCTAGGTTGCTGCAGAAACCAGTCCAAACTGTGCTCAAAGTTCATGGCGATATTAAACACCTTTTTGGCAATTGTTGGTTTTTTGGGTATGGAATAAAAATTATGCCATGAGACACGTAAATAATTTGGATTAGTTGCCAAGGAAACCCGATTAGGACATCACGTAAACAGGGAAAACTTATGTTTAAATACAGTCGCGAATGTCATGTTTTTTTTTTCTTTCTTTTCTTCTTTACATAGACTTTCCAGCAATCAACATTGCATATCTCTGGTGGCTGGAGGTAAGAATACAATAACAGATGTTGCAGAAGTCAAACGCCCTTATTATTTATCGCGTTCGTGAATCTTCGCAGGTAACCGCATACGCGCAAGTGCAACGTGTACGCATTTGCGGATGCCAGTATAAATAACCTTGAACGCGATGGAAAAACGATGTTTTGTAAGTTTGGTGGTCAATCTGCTACTAGTATCAGGGTAAAAGTAAACAAATACGGACTTGTTACATTTTCATTAAACAGTATAAAAATAGTCCACTGTCGATATTGTGATGACAATATGTTATGACGGACCGTTACATACAAATTCCGTAACATAAAGCCCGTAAGTCATTTTACCACTCACTTCCTCTGTAACTGACCAGTACAGTACTTATTAACCTTTTTTTTCTGAATACAACTCTGACTCCAGAGATATTTTGCCTTTTCCAGTACTGATACTTCAACACATGTCTACAAGCATAAGTATAATATGTCTGCACTATTTAGACGATTTCATCTCCACGGGGAGAGAGTACCTATGCAGAGGGCATCAATGCAAAGGTCTGTTCATACTGTGGTGTTTTCTGATATAAATATTTCGCTGAGACGCCCTGTAGTAAACAGTTCATGCAATGCATTCAACTAATCAAATCGACTTTGTATAATTTGTCACTTTTGGTTTTCTTGTGTTCGCATATTTACGACAGTTGCTCCTCCTAGGCTCATTATGGATTCAATACAGCCACCACCTGGTTCTGTTATTTTATCGTCCAACACGGTGTGGACACTACAGTATGACATTGAGGTAAGAAGCTTAATTGATCAAAACTTTCTGACCAACAGCGATTTTACTCATACCCCAAGTACAGTATTCAAGCTATAAAAAAATAAAATCACTTTCAATAACCTTAACCTAAATGCTGCTACAATCACCTTATAAAAATGCACTTAATAACTTGGTTAACTGTATTATTATTTTAATGTTACAAAAATACGCAGGATATCGGATAGCGGAGGTTATGTTACCTAGGTTGGTATTAGAAACTGCATCTTGTTTTAACAAGGGGTAGTGTGTTCAAGATCCAAGACTGTCAGACTTAGAGGTTTGAAGCAACACCTGTATGAATTGAAAAAGTACAATTTAAGCCAATTGTGGTAAGGCCGCGACAGCCGCGTGGAATTAAAAGCCAGACAGGCGTAGCGTACCGCCAATCACTTGTCTATTTGTCTATTGTCTAACAATATCTGTTAAAGGTTATAGAACAGAAAGTCATTTCTTATCATTTAACCGCGTCTGGGGCAGAATAAGCTATAATAATTGAAGTATTTGCCCTAGAAGCAAAGCCATATATCACTTTTATATATTCTCATTTTGTTATGTAAACAGTATGTACGACCACCAACATCTCGTCCAACATACATCACATTCTATGATAATAATGATAACCAAGAACTTACGCTAGATGCGTCGTCAAGCACTCGGGTGACGTATCTACCTAATGGTGGAATCGTGATCTCAACCCCTAGTACACTGGAACTACAAGAGAAAACGGAGTACTTCATTTTGATGGAATCGGGAATAGCCAGAGGACTCGAATTCTGTGGGCCTGAGTCACCTCCTGTGTTTGATTCTAATTTCTGGACATTTCGCATAAGTATGAAATGGTGTAGGGTGGGGTGGATAAATGGGCGGTTTAGGTGTTTTGGTGTGGTATGTAGATGATGTATTATTATACAAATATTAACTGCTTATGAGTGTGATGGTAAAAATATACCACCCGAATTGAAAAATTGATTTGTCCATTTCACGAGCCGATAGCCGAGTGAAATGGAACAATCAATCTTTCAATGAGGGTTGGTATATTTTTACCGTCACACGAATATAAGCATTCAATATTTGTTTTATATAACTCATCTATAGATTCTAGTTATTTGATACAATATTTAAACTATTGAACTTAGTACTTACCCATTACCCATGTAGCAGAAAGGTCCATACTGTACACTGTATTGATATACTATCAAACGGATAAAAGTGCTAGTAAAGACTATCAAATGGATGATAGTGATAGTAAAATGACGAATGGTCAAGTGTTACAATCTTTCGAATTAAATGACTAGAATCTAGGGATGAGTATATTATATAAAGTTCCATATCGTATATGAATAATTAATTATATAAATAAATATACCTCATTATTTCTACAGTTTCTTGACCATTTGAACAATGATAACGTATCTGTTGGCATTATTGGCGACATGCAATAAAAAGCTCTTGTAATAAAATAATGATCAGTTGTTACAAAGTTTTATATAATTTAATGGAGCCTAACACAGACTGTTAAAAAGTACACATTTTATGTGATCCGCATGCATGTGAAAATGTGAAAAGAGTGTGGTTTCACTGTATAGAATTCAACGAGGCTGGCGACATGGGTAAAATAAGTGTAATGCATTTTTCGATTAATATTTTTTGCTATTTCCCGACATGTTTCAACTTTTAATTTAATGTCACTCCCGTCTACAAAATTATCAACCAAAAGTAAAATGTATTCAATACGAGGTAAGTGATTTTGGTCACTGTAGCGCGCAGTTTTTCCACACATTGTCTATCGACATATTAATCTGTCAGCTTATTAATGATGAGAAATGACTCGGTACTGAAACCATTGTTGGTGGCAACGTTGGTGATCAAATGGTCTATATCAAAACTTTGTCACTATTCACACACACTATGTTTACATTTTGGTCTTCATCTACAGAGGATACCACAGCACCAAAACTTAATTTCATCGATGATCCTACATATACAAATGGTGAGACAACTATTGTGTGGGTATATGACGAGCCAGCCAACTCTACGTGCACACTGCAGACACCAGACCAAGGCATTTCATTTGTTGATTGCAACCTTTTTTGGAGCGGTAGTAATCTTACAGAAGGATTCCATTCTTTGTTCATTACTGGAGTAGATCCGACCGGCAACGTGGCTGATGTTGTAATTCATTCATGGACCGTTGGTATGGCGCTAGTAGTAGTAAATAGTTTATTCTGTTAAATACTTGATACCGGGACTTGATAGCACAATCAACGCCAATATCTTACATCCTGATTATGATACCGGCTGACGACGTTCATTTTGTCTTACAACACACGAGTTCCATTATCATGATTATAATAAACAAACCTAAAACAGAGAACATAGAATAGGTATGACGCAATTCACATTACCACGTCCAAGAAACGGTTTTATTTTGTCGAGCAAAAACATTGCGTCAGAGAGACTGAGATGTATGCATTCAGATGAAGACCTGCACTTGAATTTGTGATATTATAAGAGACGAGATGCGTTTAACTTTCAGTTGATTTCTATAATATCATGTACAATTTAGAAAGAAAACTACAGATCACAACACGTATTCTTTTCTGTTCATAGATTTGACACCACCTGTTGCAATAATCACGGGCTACCCACCACGTGCATACAATGAAAGAACGGCAATATTTTATTTTGTTTGTAACGAGCAATTTTATGGATGCACGTTTGACTGTGCTTTGAACGAAGAAGGCGATGCTCCAACATATGTACCCTGCAATAGTAGAGTATACTCGGAAAGCGGACTTTTGGGTGTCAATTATAAGTTCTACGTGATGGCTACTGACAATGTTGGTAACAAAGGCACTCCTGTAAACTATGCGTGGTATATAGGTTGGTAGTGTTTTATTTATTATACATTAACTTGACACTTCCTTTCACTTTCATCAGTAGACCTTTGCTATTACACTTGATTCGTTAGTTTCTTTATTCTTTTAGATTACTTTTTTGAAGTAAATTTATTGAACGAAACGAACGGGCGCTGTAATCAGAAACAAAAATCACAAGATTGTAGAATTTTGATTGTATTTTATTTGTTTTCCCTTTGATCTATGATAAATCTGTACTGCTGCATAAATTACCCTTATAAGGCAACACATTATAAATTAACTTACCTCTCTCTCTTTGCCTTAAGTCACATGTATAACTGAAATATATTAATTTTTTTCAGACACAACACCACCAAACATTGTGCAGTTACCAGCGAAGGCGCTATCGTGTGGCGATGAATTCAGCCCAAACATCACTGGAACCCCGGACGTATCAGACACACAGGACCCTAATCCAACTCTTTCGTATATTGACAACCCTACTGATGGATGTATTCTAGAAAGACTGTGGACTGCAAGAGACGAGGCGTCTAACACCCAGACCATGACACAAGACATCACTTTTTCCAGTCAAAAACCACCGCAGATTTACCTGCCACTAAATGACTTACTCGCGTGTGGTGATTCTATTGAAGACGATAGATCAGCCTCAGATTTAGTTAATGAAGGGCTTTTGTATCATCCATGCAATCGTAGCATGGACGCGTCATATCAAGATTCAACTAATCAGAAGGCATGCGGCATGAGTTTTACCAGAACATGGACAATAACTGACGACTGCGGTGGTGGGACTCAAACAACGCAGACGATCTTGATCTTGGAGCCAGCTGTCCCTGAACAACCACAAAACGGACAGATTAACGTGAATCTTGACATTATTCTAGAGTGGCCTCCTTACCCTGGTGCTTTTAGCTACGACATTTATGTGTGGATGGATGGTCAGTCAAGACCAAAAGATCCAACCGGCACTACGTCGACACGAAGGTTTAAGTCTAACAATCCATACCAACCAAATACTCGTTACCTATGGCAGGTTAACTACCAGCTTCAACCAGAATCTGGCAACCCTTTAAATGTCTCAGTAATTCCAAGCCCGGTATGGATATTCGTCACTCGCACATACGCTGACTTTACAGTAACCGAAGTAACTGTACCATCGGGGGCTTTTTCCGGTAAAGACGTTACCATAACATGGATCGTTCAGAACATTGGATCTCGGAGCAGTGGCGTGTCATCTTGGTATGATGCTGTGTATATGTCACCAAATGCCGATTTCAATCCGGCAACATATTTGTTTAGGCAAAGAGAATCGCAGTATCTTGATCCAAACGGTGATAGCTACGTAACGTCTGCGACATTTCGAATTGCTGAGGATATAATTGGTCCTTATTACTTCTTTGTCATAACGGACGCTTATGGCTATGTAGATGATTACGACACAAGCAACAATCGAGGTCGTACTGTTGGTCCGGTAGAAATCAGGTTGACACCACCTCCTGATCTTGTAGTGACGGATATTATTGTCCCAGAAATGTCGTTCTCAGGTGAGTAAGATCATACTCGATGAGCTTGTCTGTATCTGCATCTGTAGCAGCAACATTACCATCCGTTGCAATGACTTCATTTTCATTGTCTTTGTTATCAATATCATCATGTTTTTAGCGACAATCATTGTCATTTACAACACATTATCATTGTTACAACTATCGCAATGTCATCCCACAAAAGTACGCAGCACTGAAGAATGGTAATTGTGTGCTAAAACAAGCGTTACCTGCTAATAAAAAAAAGACCAAATTCATGATATTCGTAGATTGTATACACTGATCTTTCTTATATTGGTTCGGTTGTAAATAAACAGGGAGGAACATAGATGTCCAATACACAGTAACGAATCTTGGCACGGGTGTGACAGCTACAGGGAGGTGGAGAGATGCAATTTACTGGTCATCAGATAACTCTACGTTCTCCGGCGGCACCATTTTAGCTGTAACCCAACACTCGGAAGGTGGTCTCCAACCGATGGCTGCCTATACATCTTCACAGACTGTAACTATCCCGCGCTACATCTATGGAAATTATTGGGTCTATGTAAAGACAGACCATTATAATGATGTCTACGAATATTTTGATGATGATAATAATGTTGCAAGAACGAAGGTAAAGCTAAGCTTGTATTAATTACATGTATCCTAACCAGCTCTTATATATACACACACTTCCCCCATGCCCCTAAAACAGAAGTACTGTATTAACCATAGGTTTACAGGGGAGATACAGTGCACGCCGCCATTTTTATTCCGGCATGGAGACAAAAATTAGGGGTATTCGGGGTTTTGCCGATAACTTGCCGATGATGCATCGCACCATGTCATAATGCGCGAATACTGAAACACACACACACTCTTTGCGTGCAGGTTGGCGTATCATTCGCGTAAAGTATTATTTGCGCAGGTTGTCTCTTCGCGTAACCAAGTCTCGGTACTCGGACTTGATTTTGGCGGGAACCGAGTGGACCCGAATACCCCCACTTGTGCTCCATAGCTTACGACGCCATTACACGGACTGGTATACAAAGCCTGGTATCTCCCCTGTAAATCTATGGTACTAACAGATCTCTCACTTCGGATAAACACCAACACCACGCACCCCACTCCCTCCACCATACAAAACGTACATTATATCCATTTAAAGAAACACCCATGGCATAAACACAACACATATAATTTTTAAATGCAAGTATATATGTGTGTGTCGTGACCATTTATAGAAGTCACAGCTTCTAGGCAGAAGAGATCACTATAGTCTGGATATAGATCACAATAGTCTGAAGATAATGTTTAGGGTATGTATTTTATTACCCTACCAGGTACACTCGGAACATAACCTTAAAATAATTACAGAATAGTGTTAGGTTCTAGTTGGATTCGAATCTCTGAAGTTGAGAATTATGAGACCAACGCCCTACAACACACCTATCGAGAACTTGGTAACTTGAAAAATAAAAGTGTTTTTATTATTTGCTTAGAATGCAGTCGCTGTAACATTGGACCCACCGCCAGATTTAGATATAGATGGCTTTGCTGTTCCATCTGAAGCAGAATCAACGGAAGAGATTGTAGTGACTTGGACTGTCAAAAATATCGGTTTTATGACTCCATACGAAACATTCTGGCAAGATTTAGTGGTAAGAAATTATTTGACAGTAATGTAAATGGTTTGTATCCGTTGTTTGAAGAAGCATTTCTTTCTGTAAATCTTGGAGTAACAAAATTTATATTTACAAAGAAAGTATAAATAGGCTTAGGGGTCTACTTTCTAGTCCGGCGTCTGCTAGTCTGTAGGTTTGCTATACAATTTGATTGATGTAAATAATGTAGGCCTAATGGAAGCCCTCGATGGAACTTCTTGCCTAGAAGTGACCATGACCTTTAATCTGAATTTTGCAAAACTGAAAACGGCGATGCAAAGTATCCCTTTTCTAACAAGCATTTCTAATCCCTATATTTTAACTGTTTTATAGAATATCCATGGCATCGATGTACCAAACTCAGAAACTGTCACCCGACAGTCATTTTCAGGAAATTTTCCGGTCGGAAATAGTTATACAAAGACTTACAACTACAAGATACCACCAGACCTCCCAAACGGATTATATAACCTGACCTTATACGTAGATTATTACTCTCAAGTATTTGAGCATACGTACGAATCTAACAATATGAGAGTTTTGCAAATGGAAATTAAACAAAAACTTCCTGACTTTATAGTTCTTTCTGCCAATGCATCAACGATCCTTGAACCAGAAAATGGAAAGGCATACGTTAAGATCCAATGGGTTGTTCAAAATATTGGAAGCGGAAGACCTGATTTGCCATCCTCGTGGGTAGATAGAGTCCATATAACTGATGCCGGGGATGATACGAATATTTTAGGAAACTTGCCGCACCAGTCTGGAGATGAAAACGAGGATGTACCAGGCCTACCCGCTGGAAGTTCGTACCTTGCTCTTGGTGTCTTCGAAGTTCAACTTGGTTACCAAGGAGAGGTTCAACTCACAGTTAATGTTGACTATTCAAATAATGTGCTGGAAGAAAATGATGACATCTCAAACAATAGTTACCAGTTTTCTCTCACCGTGCCTTATCGTTCTTCGGATGTTAGGGTGGATTCTATTCAAATCTTAGAAAACGGTGAACCACTGGAATACGCTTTTGCTGGACAGATTGTAACAGTGAAATGGACTATCGTTAATATTGGAAATTGGCCAACAAGTTTGACATCATGGCTTGACGAGGTCTACATTTCAGAGAAAGGGGTATTGGATGAATCTGCAACAACACTTGGGGGTGTTGAACATACAGGTGTTCTGAAGGTCGGTGGAAGTTATGAAGCCGAAGTCGATGTAATCATACCAGATGGTATCTGGGGAGAATATAGTATATTTGTCAAGGTTGATGCTAGAAACAGTTTGTGGCAATCTGTTGAAAGTGAGAGTAAGATTGGAAGCATTTTTGTGTACATCGATACCCCTCCGTATCCATTACTAGTCGTAAGACACTTGTCGTACACGATTTCATGGAAGGAGGCCATTGTACACGCTGAAGACGAAACATCTCGTTTCATTTCGGTGTCATGGTCAGTAAATAACCTGGGAAATAGTATGATACGTCCTTTAGAATGGGAAGATGCAGTTATCCTTAGCAAAGAAAAGGGAGTGCTGGTCCCTCCACAAGCATCAGTTTTAGGGACGTACAAAAAAGATGGTCAAATAATGGCAGATCAAACATATAATATGACAAAGACAATAGTGCTACCTGAAGGTCTCGGGGATGGTAATTTTATTGTGTACATCGTACCTGATTACTTCACAGAGGTACCGACATCTGAAGAGCCACCACTCTACGAAGACGCGCCACCCCTTTTAATACCAGTCATTCCGAAGCCGGATCTTCAAGCTGAATATGATTCTGGTGTACCGACTGAGGTATTTGCAGGCACTCAAATTGATGTTATTTTTGACGGAATCAACATTGGTACAACAAGTACAAAAGAAAATTCGTGGGTCGATGCAATATATTTGGATCCAGTATTAGCATCGAGCTTCGCTGAGACAGAACCGAGCCCAGCTGCCTTGCTTATAGCTGAAAGTACTCATGTGGGGAGTTTAACGAGTGGCGAAAGATATAGCACAAGGGTATATTTCCAAATACCATTCACTATTATCGGATCGTATGACGTATGGATTGAGCTGAATTCAATGAAAGATATCGAAGAGGAATCATACGAAAACAATTTTGTGAAATCATCGACGACAATGACGGTTTTAAAATCAGCTCTGCCAGACATCACCACTTCGCTTACGGATACATACCGTAATCCATGTATTCTGTCTGGGGAACCATTTGATCTCGTCTTCAATATCAGCAATGACGGAATAGGACCAATTCCAAATATACCGTTCTTTAGCTCCTTGTATTTAAGCAGTGATGTAGAACTAGACCCGTTTGATCTTAAATTTGCCACTTTTGATCTAACTGTATTATTGGACCCAAACAACACAGTGTCTATGAATAAATCTGTGTTTATGCCTTTCGAGCTATTGCCGGCTGACTATTACCTTTTACTGAAATTGGACACAAGAAATGATATCTACGAATTGGATGAAGAGAATAACGTCGACTATTCGATTACGTGCGTTGGAGAACCGAGTTCATCAGATATTGTAGTTTTAGATGTCATTCCTCCTGGTTCACCAGTTACATACCCACAAGAAATAACCATCGGATGGAAACTGTTAAACAATGGCTCAGAAACCGCTACTGGTTATAAATGTGACACCGTTTACTTTTCTGAAGACGACCAATGGCAAATAGAAGACACTGAAATTGGCACCGAATGTTTACGTATAAGTTTAAATCCGCAGACTCAATCGGACGCTTATGATCTAGTATCCTCGTTGCCACAACTTAAAGCTACCAATTACAAAACCATCGTAAAAAGTAGGAGTAATATTCGAGATCTTAATCTTGACAACAATGTTGGAGTCTCTGCATCTACAACTGAAGTAATCTTGGATGATCTGATTATCGGAGTAACTAAGTCTGTCCAGTTAGAGATGGGAATAGAACAAATCTTTCGCGTTCCTGACGTTATAGCTGAAGAAACTCTTCTTTTCAGATTGGAAAGTGACACAGCGACCGATTTCAATGAGATATATGTACAGTACAGAGATGTTGCTACGACAGGGAATTATGAGGTTGCTGGCCGTGAATATCTCTCTGCAAATCAAGACGTGTCAATTGCTAAATCAAGAAAGGGGGAGTATTATGTTTTGATCCGAAAGACGGGAACTTCATCAGTATCTGAGCCACCGTCATTCATTTCTAATATCAGCCTTTCTGTTAATTACGCCGTTCTAGACATTTTAAGTATTACCCCGCGAGAAGCTGCTCCATTAGGAACTGTAACTTTACATATTTCTGGAACACTTCTTCCAGAAGAAGCTGTTGTGACGTTGCAAAGTGAAGACGATATCATACCTGCCGACGATATTTACCATTTTAACAGTCTGGAGATGTACGCTACATTTGACGTAACCAATTCGCCCATTTCTACGAGTTATTTCTTGCAAATCAGTGATAGGTATAACGACGAAGAGAGTGTTATCTTCCTAAACGCTCTAAACATCATCGAAGGTAGAAAGGGCTCTACCAGATTCCGCTATAGTTATCCAGCGAACATGATTCTTGGTCAAATAGCGCCAGTTAGTTTGTTCGTTGAAAACATTGGTGATACAGATATCCTTACACCCATGCTTACGCTTGAGTTGAATGGCAACGGACAATTTGAGATTCTGTATGGTTCTAGAAGAGTCGACTGGACTTCAGGGCACATTCTTTATGCAGCACCAGATCAAGGCCCTGGAGGAATTTTACCACCCGGTGGATCAAGCACAATAAATTTTAATGTCCGACCAGATGAAAACATGGCGATGGCTATTTCGGTACGTGTTACCGAACTTCCTATATCGGACGACATTGAACACCCATACTTAAATAAGACGCTGCTGAAACCGTACAAAATGGACGCAGATACATGGGGACCAATATGGGAGAATTTCCTATCGGTGGTTGGACAGTCTCAAGCTTCTCTTTCAAAACACTTATCCCGAACAGCTAACCATTTAAGTTTGATTGGTCGTCGCATTGTAGATATGGCAGAAATTATACAGTACCAAACCAGGCTTGCAGAAGACTTTTTTGCTGGAAACGAACAGTATTATGATAATGACCTATCGTTTGGACTTGAAGACGGTGGTTACTACCGGGCTGAAGTAATTAGAAACTATCCCGCTAAGATGAGCCTTCGAAATTTCAAGGGGCTATTTGGGCGAGGTTGGCAATCACCTTATTGGTAAGCTTAGTCTAATGTTAAAATAAATATTGTAAGATAAAATTATCCAGAAGACGTAAGGAGACCTGAATTGAAAGTGGTAATTGTTTGGCGGGATCGTGTATTTTAATTTGAAAAGTATTCATCAAACAATATCATGCTCACTAGTGTGATAAATGTGAACAAATTCCGAAATAGCCCAAGAATAATAAATATACTGTACAACTCCGTGATTTTTTCCTTTTTCTCCTCAGGGATATAGCACTTGTTGAAGTGATGTCAGAGGAAGTTGTTTTGAATCGAGGATCAGAAGTTCTTGTTTTTACACGTGTCTACGATAACAGTCAATCGAACTATGAACTTTATGGTATTGGAAAAGTGGAAATTACCGACGAAAGTACGTGTCTTGGGTTTAACGTATTCCTCGATTTGAAAGGATAGATGAAATGTTACAAATTTACTGTTCTTTTTGAAAAGTTTCCCAATTAATTATTGAAGTTGGGGGGAAATCCCATGATGAATAAACAAAAGTAACTTACTAAGCTAGTACTATCGGTTTTAAAGATGAAAGATACAAGTTGCGTATCTTGTTAACGATTATTTATTCTGATTTTGAATACAGGTGTAAAATTTATCGACGAAACCGTTTCCGTGAAGTCATTCTACCATTTTGACAAGACAACCTTCAGGCTTCTATCGATTAGCAATGAATTCGACAATTCTACAGTCCAATTTAAGTATGACACGTCCAATCATCTTGACTCTGTCAGTTTTAGTGAAGGCTTTGATATTAGTATCAGATACAACATCAAGGGCTTGATTGATACTATAAAACTAGTCAGTGAAGACGGAGAAAGCAAGTCCTCTCGGTATGTATATTGTTTCATTGTGTTTCTTAATTACCTCAATAACAAAGTCATTCATTTAATGCAACCAGTCACACATGGAACGGCAGAATACTCCAAAAATCAAAATCCTTGTAGTAATAAATATCCTTGTATTTTTTCCGTAATCTGTAAGTATATAATCTGCTTAGTTAGTCACCATACTCACCAATATGAAAGTCGTCTGGGTAATGTACTTGTACACTCATTTTTGGATGGTGCATATTAGGCAATAATGTGTAACTGAATTAAAAGTTCAAAGCTTTAGTCAAGACCTGAAGGGATAAGTTTTTTTTCCCTGGCTCCCTGTAATTGGGCTAGCTTTCATTGTCTCTCTTTGTATACCCACCAATAAAGAATACGTCTAGATAGTTAAATATTAAAATAATTATTCACACGCGTTGTAAATTGATAAATGCTAAACAAAAATGTAATGTCAAAATATCAAACTATGTAAAGAAAAGTAAGTTAGTTTCCTGGTTTGTATGTATTTGGTGTAAATATTGATCTGTTATCTCATTAATTGGTATATCCATCCACAAGAAAAGCATAAAAACTGTACGATCATTTTTTCACTCGAGTTACATGTAGCAGCAACAGATAATAAGAATGTCAAAATGTGATTGTTGGTGGTTATGAGTAAATAAATTCCCTAGATACTTATTTCTACTTATACTAAGTCATCGATAAGGAAGTCGTCGAGATAACTATGGTATTTTGGTCAGTTTTTGTGAGCGTCGAATATGAAGCAACTATAAATAAATAAAATATCAACACTTGAGACTATGTGATGCGAAGTAAGTTAGTTTCAAAGCATTTCTGGTGACATTTATTTAGGGAAGCACCATTGTATATAGGTTTAGAAAGTTAATTTTGGTGGTAATTTTTTTCCAGTAACGATTTACATATACATCACCTATATATAACATTTTATTACAGGTATACTTATGATGATACTTACGAGTATTTGATATCTGTGGAAACCGATGACGAGACGTATTACTACTCCTATACAGATGCTGGCTTACTTGAATCCGTGCAGAGGACTGACGGAAGCAGAATCGAATTTGCATACAATGATTTCAACTTTCTCAGCAGAACAACTTGGTATGATGATTACGGTGACGTTATCAGTACTGTGTCTGTAGATAATGATGTTACAGGCAAAACTGTCTTGCACAGCGAACCTAACAATGAAACCACCATTTACATATATGACGAATATGCAAAAGTCCGATATATGAAACAACTGGGACTACTTTCACACAGATTCTTCAAGAACTACGAGACCAATAGCCAAATGACTACAATAGGCGATCTGGTAAGTGCGTGTTTTCAGGTGCTTAGATTTAATAACAGATAACACTTCATTATAAGGTGACCAAATATGGCCTTTCGAGTTTGGTTTTTTTGGGTACGCAGCGTTTCTGACCTCGCCTTTCACCGCTGCGGTGCGGGTTCGATTCCCGGTCGGACTTAGGTTGTACATGAATTTGGTTGTCGATCCATACTTGTCCTCGCAGGTTTTCTCCGAGCACTTCGGTTTCCTCCTGCATCTACAATCGAATATTCTTTACATTATTCTGTCTTTCACATCACGGAGGCGTCCCTTTAATTTAATGTATATGCGCTATTGGGATAAGCCTGGCTTTCAGCCGA
>JXSR01S011311.1:10960-25601 GCA_000969725.1 Ophiothrix spiculata
GACCATTTTGAAAAATCTGAACAGCCTTTCCTGAAGTTCCAGATCTCCTTAGACCATTTTGAGAACTCTGGACAGCCTCTCCCAAAGTTCCAGATCTCTGTAGACCATTTTGAGAACTCTGGACAGCCTCTTCCAAAGTTCCAGATCTCTGTAGACCATTTTAAAAAATCTGAACAGCCTTTCCTGAAGTTCCAGATCTCCTTAGACCATTTTGAGAACTCTGGACAGCCTCTCCCAAAGTTCCAGATATCCTTAGACCATTTTAAGAACTCTGGACAGAGCAGCGAACACAAAACTTAATGTATGATAATACATGTTATAATTTTTATGATTGAATAACACAATATGGTATGCTGTGCAAATCCAGCAAAAGACCCTGAAAAACACTAGAATGCTGTTCCAAATGTGCACCTTTGGAATGTATGTTCTAGACGTGTACTTGTTTTTCATCCAGGGAGAGCCAAGCATGAACACAAGATGTTTTGTAGATCCAGAGTGATATGGATCTTCGCCCATGAAAGTGCAAAATGGTTTATGAAGATCTGGATCATATCTCCCATGTTTAGATTCCCTGTGTAGATGATGGTGTTGCGGTAAAAATATATATTTCTGTGCTTTAAAAATGTGTAAAAAGGGAACATCTACGGAAATTTATGAGCAATAAGAACAAATGCACCTGTGGGTTTTTACATTCCGTCATATATTATGTTTAATTTTAGTTTTTTTAACAAAATGTGTTTTATATTTTTAAATTTTGGTAGTGTTTTTTTATTTTTTTATTTTCTAGTTAAGCCTGGCATTTTCGGGGAATTTTATACCCGGGTACCCATCACATTTTTTGGGTGGGCAATCGGGTTACCCGAAACATCCAACGAAAAATATCAGTTGCAATATAACTTAAACTTAGAATATTTGTCAGGAAATAAACACATGTTATTGCACATGTTACTCACCTTCTACTTATCGTAAGCTTCTTTAGATAATAAATTATAGGAAGATGTTTAATTTACTGTTTGCCAACAAAGGATTAACATGCACAGAAGTTCCTGTGGGCAGCTTTTCTACCCGGGTAGTGAACTCACAGGCGGGTATCTGAAAACCCAATCAAAAATGCCAGGCTTATTTCTAATGTAATCAAGTTGATTGCCAAAGTAATGGATAATTTGAATTAAGCTAATGGGGAGGGGGGGATGGGGCAACTAATGTGACAGACCTGTTGGTCTGGGAGTGAAATAGCAGCACAGGTATTATGGGGTCAGACGTTTCTCTGGAACAATTTGTTTTAATGCGTGTGTTACGAGGGGTGTTGCCTATCTGATAATGGCTCCCTTAATATCTATAAGGTATCTCTAAATTAATTGTGGGAGACCATGAAACTATGTGACGATTTGAGCTTGGTTCAAATCAGTAGAAATGATATACATTGTACAATGTACACAAATTATTATTTTCTTCTATTTTCATGTGGCACAAATCATTACAATATGATATTCTTGTATGTTTGTTTTTCAGTATTTGTAATTATGCTTGTAAATATTATTGTGCAAGCCCCAGCTTATAGGTATAATTTTTATAAAAAGACAAATCCATTTCTTTATGTGAATGCAACAAATCCTATCTACATTTTCAGTTTTTTTAAACCCCTTTTGATTGTAAAATATTGATTGGGCTATCTAAGAGTGAAGATGCGTATCTCTGAGATCCAGATCTTTGAAGACTGCTTTGATGAGTTATACATACTCCTTTATGCAGAGTTCTGTAGCCATTGTCTAGATGCAAAGCGGCTTATGTCAGAGATGCCACATTTCAGAATATTCAATTGGTTTAAGCCTAAATTCAGATTTTTTTATTGGTTGTTTTGTGTACAAAGGTATAGGCAATTTTGGTTTCTTACATTCTTTTGAAGTATTTCAGATTTTTTGTACACCAATGAGTGGCATCTCTGTTATGTGCACTGTCATGTAGATGGCGTCATTATTTTAACTTCATGTGATAAAAAAGCTGAAAATGGTGAAAAAATGCCAAAAACAGGCTGAAAATGAAAGAAAAAGCTGAAATTGTGACTCTTTGAAGCCATTAAAAAAAGCTGAAATCAGCTAAAAAGCTGAACTCTCACACCCCTGTACATGGTAAATGATTCTGTGTCTTTTTGTTTCTTGATGCGCTGATATTAAATATGATATTTTTTTTACAACCTGAACTTAAGAATAGATCGCTTTTGTAACATTTTGGCCCCAAATTATGGTTAAGTACCATGTGGTACTGCAGAAAAGGACATGTTCGACTTAAAAATTAAATCTTTAATTTGACTATCATACTTTAATGTCAAAACATGCTATGGTACCATATTACACATCATTTTGTGCAAGACCATGTGGTGCAGTACCGTAATTTTGGGCCAAAAACTCAAAGATTGAAATTTATTTCACTATGGTCACATCATGAAATGGACACATAATGTATTATTGTTACCAGCCAGTAATTTTTCTATGTGTTATCTTTTTAAAATAAATATACAGGGTTTTGAATTTCACAATGCCTTTTTTTGTCTCAATTTTTGTGGATCTGGCTTCTGTAAGTGGTGGAGGAAGTGGGTCTTAACCCTAACTGACCATAATCTCACAGAATCTCATTATTGAAATCACCTAAATACGTCATAGACGGGGGTTGAATATGGCAACTGAATCGCTGCCCGGGAGGCGCCTCGGCAGTGGCCTGCTAATGGTATACAGGGTTTGGGAAGCGAGAGGTCACGGGTTTGAATCCAGGTGAAATCATGCTTTTTTCACCCATCCCTTTCTGAGATAGGCTAGAAATGAAAAATCCCCTTTGGTCAGTTAGGGTTAACCCTATGAATACCGTCGGTCTGTTTTGGTGCCAAAACTGAGTTATGGGTTGTCAGTGTTCAAAGGGTTCAGATGTATCAAGTAATGGGTTTGGGAAAGCTTACAATTCATTTGCTGTAAATTCATATGGGCCTATTGCATGGTTCGCCATTTTACGGGGAGATCCTAGATTTGCCGGTCATTTAAACTAGTATGTTACATAACGATGTATTCACATCATGCAAGGTCAGTGGTTTTTGAAAGACAGGAATCAAAACTGTTAATATAATACAGTCGATGCTGCTTAATCTGGGTCCTCTTAGAAGGGATGTTTGGTTAATTGATGTATCTAGTCAGGGATCCGTTAGCAAAATTAACCTGTTTATCAGGACGTTCCTCCTGATAAATGGGATAATTTTTGGTATTAATTTGATGAACATTTTTCTAAAATTATGATGATAAAAGTTACAAAAATGTATAAAACCACAATCCCATATTCCGTTGAAAATCTCAGCAAAAATCTAAATCTATTCAAAGAGGTCTCTAAATAAAATTCTTTCGCTGTGTCCGCCTTTTGTCAAAGTTCCAATTCATCTCGCAATCCAGGTCAAGGCCCTCCCCAAAATGGTGAACCCGTGCAATAGGCCAATACTGTGACTGTAAATCAATTTTTGGAGCAACGTGAAAATCAGAAAACCTTTTTAAAGCATTTGTTGAATGTTGAATGAGACCTATTCTACAATTTTAGCTATGCACAAAACAAATAGATCCCATTCAACATGGAAAATGTTTTAAAATGTGTCCCAATTAACATAGGTTGCTCCAAAAATTGATGCAAGTTGAATTCATATAATACTCTATAGGCACGTTTAAATCCATACTTGACGAATACGTCAATCTCAAACAAAGAAAAAGTCAGCAGTTTTTGTTAACTAATTGTAATCTGTTGTGATTGGCATGCAAACAACAGTGGTCGCTATTTGAATAAAATGTGACAATAGGCTTAAAACATGTATCCCTTGATGAAACTAGTAATCCTTTTGTATCTACTACTATGATATAGTGATACCTATTCAGTTTCTAGTATCGACTTTTCGTATTTATCTTTCAATCAACCAAATCCCGAGGAAATAATTGGTTAACTATTTGTAACTCACAACTTGAACTGGCCTACTGTATAGTATAGGAATTCCTTTAAAGTATGGGGGGGGGGGCATGAGTTATGAGCTTTCTTGAACTTAAACAGACATGCTTCTGGTGTTTGGCAGATATTATTCCTAATTTACTATACATGGTGTCCACAAATGATAAGTACTGTGTTTCAAAAATAGATCAAATATACAATGAAATTTGTTTTGAAATGAGCAGGTATTATATAATGGTGGGCATGTTTGCTACATTTTCCAGAAGTTTCATCAAAATCGTAAGTTTGAGCAACAAAGCAATTAAAAATCAATGCTTCGTGTCTTCTGACTTGAGCAAATAACTACCGCATAGTATATAAACACTAATCAATAACTTGGATATTAAATAACGTTTATTTGAGTTGCAACAATCAGATAAGTAAATTGAATCAAAGCATGTGCCTATTTATCTTGCCCAAAATGCAAATAATACCATATGCTGAATAAAACCAAGCTTTGGCATATACAGCTTGTCCCAATATTAATGCAACGAGCAAATAAAAAATGTAAAAAAATAGTTGCCAAAAGATTATTTACAACATGCTTTTTGCCCCGCTTCATTTTACCACTCCTGTCCAAAGATATGAAGAATTTAAGAAAGCCCTTTAAATCTACTTTGGTCCTATTTGTAATTTAGACTTCCAGCTAAAGAAATGCAAACTTGAATGAAGAGAATTCTGCAACCAATTAGACCACAATCAATCCAAACCAATCTTACCTGACCAGTACCCAACATTCAGTGATATTTTAAGTTAATTCTTAACTTAAATAGGTCAACATTTTCAATTAAAGTACGGATCTTCCGGATACTCTCATATTCCTGGAATCTGTTACTTCTGGTGCGACAAACAGGTAGTTTAGGATACAATTTCTACCAAAAGAGTTGAAAATAAAGGATTCTAATGAAAGATGTCAACCAATAATAAGTCTTAAAACGAAACCACGTAAGAAAGCGAAAGACAAAGGAGTTTAGGAACTCAAGTAAGTTAATGATTCATCTTGGCCCGTCAAGGGGACGCAACAGGTTGACTAAACCAGACGCAACAACCTGCTTAATATCAGCAAATCATCATTAAATTGATGTTTTTTGAGTCCTTATGTTATGAAATTGGTTAAAGGGATGCTTCTCCTAATCAGGTGATGTTTTTAGCCATTTCCATTCAATGTGTGCCCAATGACGTCATCAGTGGTGAATCTTTACAAATTAACAAATCAGACCAAGATTTTTTGGGTCTTTACAAAATGTGCAATAACTTTTGATTCAGAGATCCAAATTAAACAAAACAAAAATCCTGTAAAAGCCAATGGTCTACTCTATAATATTATTGTACCGTTTGCTCACCATTTTGCTCTGTTTTCTGAAAATAAAAGTTCAAAGTTCGTTGAGTTTTTATTGGGACACCCTTTAATCTCTAAAAACTAAATTATACAGGTTTAAGTTATTAATTCAAAAAAATTGTAACCAGCAAATCTGGTACTAATAATTCGTGGACACCCCTGTACATTGAGACACAAAGTGAACATACACAGATATAAATTTGCCATATTTTATTATAAGAATGCTTTCATTGTAAAAGTTACGCAATCACACCATGTTATTCACAACAAAATCAAGGCATCCATCAATGGAATGCTGTATCTTCCCATCCCCAAGAAGATAGGAATGCTATACATCAGTTCCCACTTCCAAGATAGAAATTGAAGGAATGACATCAAAATACAATCAATATAGACTCGCCAGGTATACACTGTATGCAGCGCCCCATGAAGGAGCATTCACACAGGGGACCCACGGCTTTACGTGTAACGAGGGTTGAGAGCCACAGGGCTGTATATGCACGGAGAACAAAAGAGCAACAAGGCCATATTTGCACGTGCAACTTGTGTGTGTGTGTGTGCAGATACAGCCTTGTTGCTTTCAACCCTCGATAAGATATGGAATGATTGTACATAAGGTCTTTGAGGAGAATTTTTTGCGGTCATATACCTGTATATATCGTGACTGTATGGTATTCTGAATTTCCCATAGATTTGGCGTGGAGATCACAGACTCGCTGCAATTTTTTTTCTGGCATGAGGATCAAATTTGGGTATTCAGGTTTTTGCTGATGATGGTTTGTCATAATGCACAAATATTAAAAACACGCATACTCGCTTTTCGTACAGATTGGGGTATATCATTCACATCAAGTATTATTTGTGAGGTTTGTCTCTACGCTTAACTGAATCTTGGCGCTCGGGGTTGATTTTAGCTGGAATCCTTGTGTACCCAAATCATGACCGGAATACCCTCAATTAGGCTCAATGGCTGACAAAGCCATTACACACCAAAGTCAACGATCTCCACTCCAAATCTATGGAATTTCACCATTTTGGGTACTTTCAAAAGAATAGTATAGCACAATAGCAATCTGGTCTATGTCATTGAAATTTAAGTTTTAACATCTTAAAGTAATTTATATGCCTAAAAATTTGACATAATGAAATCATTTTATGGACAGTTAAGGCTGGGTAGACCTTCAAATGGCATAAATGGATTTTGTACTCTAACTTTCAAACTAATTGTATAAACCATATACAAGTATACTTTTTAGAAGCGTATTTTTATCCTGAACATGATGATGATATCAGTTTTTGACCAAAAATGTCAATTTTGGCAAAAAATACCAAAAACCTTATTTTTTGCCCCAAAATTTCTGGAAAGCCTAACTAAAATTTGCATTCATGAAATTAGGAACTTTTTAGCTTTTTGGAATTTAGAAACAAATGTCTAGGAACGGTTTTCTCAAATTTTTGATTTTTATCTTATTTTTTGAAAAAATGCCAAAAATAGGCCAAAAATTGCCATTTTGGTGGCAGCGGTGGGATTTGTTTACATATTTTGACCTATTTTTGGCATTTTTTGAAAAACTAGGATAAAATTCAAAAATTTGAGAAAACCATTCCTAGACATTTGTTTCTAAATACCAAAAAGCTAAAAAGTTCAAAATTTCATGAATGCAAATTTTAGTAAGGCTTTCCAGAAATTTTGGGACAAAAAAATATGGTTTTTGGCATTTTTTGCCAAAATTGACATTTTTGGTCAAAAACTGATATCATAATCATGTTCAGGGTTAAAATCCGCTTCTAAAAATGTATACTTTTATGTAGTTTATGCAATTAATTTGAAAGTTAGAGCATAAAAACGGTTTATGCCATTTGAAGGTCTACACCAGCCTTAAGAGAAATCGATAAATGACAACAATTAATTTGCAAGCCAAAAATTGCTTGGTATGTTTTGCATAGCTTAGCTCATTGCAAGTTCATTAATTAGCATTATTTAGAAATGCCAGTTTTCAGGTTTTTCTACAACTTAAATTGTGATTTCAGGATTTTCGTAACCTCATATTTACACACTCCCATTTTGTTTCAAGCCCACTGTGGGGCATTTTGCAACAATTCAAAACTTTCCAGGCTTTTTTTAAATTAAATAACTGGCATTTCTAAATACAACACCTTTAACCCAACACCCTTTGGTTATGCAGGTGCAAAACTGCTTAGAACATTTGTGCCGTTCCGGCTCCAAGCAGTCGTAAAAGTCAGCAAACTTCATTTTGCACTACCAGGTTAAAATACATAAAGGTCGTAATTTGGTCCAATTGATTTTTTATTTGCAGTTTCACAACATTCATGCATTCTTCAAAACACCTGCAAATTTTTATTTAAAAAAAAACGAGCTGAAGTATGAAAATACACATATTTAGGAGGACCATCAACAGAAAATCATACAGATTACTGTTTTGTAAATGCTCAGTTTCATCTTTTACTCCATGAAAAACTATACAGGATCATAACTTGATGTCAGGTAAAGTTCAACCAAGGTGTCATTTTAATCCTTATAGCGTGAACTTCTGAGATCTTGAAAATGACCAGAGACTGACTTTATGGCTGGTTTGTGCTGGATGGTCACATTTTACATAGCTTGGTTCCAGGATCAGGGTTTAACATTAAATTGGACAAAACATGTGGACATTGAGGAAATCTATGTCTTCTGTGTCAAAACTTCATAACCTATACTTTGATCAACACTAAATAGGCGGGAATTATGAGCAGGGGTGTGATTGGCCTTTTAGAAAAAAATCCCCGCTGAAAAATCCTGAAAAACCATCGTTAATTGGTCTAGAATGATCCAGATCCGGCTGAAAACAAATAAAATTGCGGAAATTTTGAATAAAAAAATCCTGAAATCTACACAAAAAATCAGGAAAAATCCTGAAGAATCGCACCCCTGTATGAGGCTTTTCTTTATCTGCAAGTAAACATATAATGTGAAGAGGCCCGCCTATTTGGTGTTGATCAAAGTATAGTAATAGAATTAAATTTGAATGACAAGCACATAGATATATCGCTTCTGATTAAACAAAAACCCTGATAACCAAAATATTTGTCTGCCTCTTCTGAGCACCTTAAAACAAAAAACCCTGATAACACAAACTTATTGGCAGATTAAGAGCAGTGACTTTATGAGCACCTGAAAGCAAAAACCCTGATAACACAATATTTCATTCTATAATCTCCAAGCACCTATCGGTCCATCCTGAAAAGAAATTTGCTCACCCTGTTCACAATATTCACACAATGAAAAGGACACATTAAATTTAAGATTCGAGAATAAATATGGTGAATATTTCTCGGGGGGAATGTGTTTGTAAACATGCAACAGTCGCGGATCTATGATCTTAATTTTACAGGGGCGGAGGGTGTGTTTTTCAGCTTTTATAACAAAAAATTGACCAAATTAGGCTGATTTTGTAGGATTTTGCCAATTTTACGGGGGGCGCACGCCCCTTCCGCTTCCCCCCCCCCCCTGGATCCGCAGCTGCACAACCAGGGTATGATTTCACTAATGCTAAAATGCCCTATAAATACATCGTCAGACTGGAACCCTTTGTTAATCATGGAGCACCTCATGACTCGTCATAATGTTATGACGGGTTGGAATTTTCCACGTAAATTAATTGTTTCGTACTACTAGTATAGCTATGATGCAATGTAGAAACAAAGGCCCGTATTCCAGAAAGGTGCTTATAATTAGCTAAACCACGGTTTAACTGAACATCAACTGTCCAGGAATGATCCGCACCGTTGCAGCTTTCAAGTGGAACAGTTCGATGAGCCATGCTGTTGACTAGAATTTAAACCGTGGTTTAGCTAAACACCTTTCTGGAATAAGGGCCGAAGTGTTTATGATGGTATTTATATTCTTAGTGAAAACTGCCCCCGAGCAGGATGTCTGTTCTCCAGTATGCCCGAATGCTTGGCCTCGTTATCATGTCAAAAAGACAGACAGACACATATGATGAAATTAGGTTAGATTCAAAATTCATTATTTCCTTTACAGCAGAAATATAACTCAATGACAGAAGTATATGGATATATAAACAGAGGATACATAAGATAACCAACGTACAGACTTCAAGGGGGATACCAGACTCGGAGGGTTTTTATCCCAGCATTGCGACCATTAGTGTGGGATTTTGGATTTTGCCGACGATGCATCAGAACTTGTGGTAATGCCAACATAATGCAGTAATTACACATACATATATGCTTTTGAGTCCATTTTGGCACATAGTCCGGGTAAAACAGTATTTGCGTAATTTTGCCCCTGAATCTCTTGGCACAAAGTTGATTTCAAGTGGGCCTGAAACCAACAATTAAAGCCCAATGGCTGAAGTCATCATTACACAAGGGGTATTCCAGTCTGGTATTGTCCCTCTTAATCTATGACCCATGCACAGGCAAATTCAAAGTGAGTATTATACTTAAAGTAACGACAGTTTGAATACAAATTGCACATAAAATCATCATAATTTCCCTCACTACTAAAGACAAGGACTTGGAGTTCTTTCAGAGTCTCTATAATGGCTGCTGCATGACAGCAATGTCTAATCGTCAATCGTACAATCTGATTAGTAATGCTATCATGTACAAAAATATATAGACGTACTTGAGTTGACAATCTCACTATGGAAAGTGATTAATTAACTCTTTCACTCCGGCAAGCGGCTCGCAAAAGCGTGCACGATTTGCTGGAATTTCTGCTTTGACGCATTTTTTTAAAATAAAAACTAAAAGCCCAAATTTGACGAAAATTCGCCAGTAAGCAGTTAAAACAAAGAGCTATCAAGTGCTATCATTTTTATTAGTAAAGAGAACAACTGGCGCAATACACTTTAATCGTATGCTATCATAAAGTTAGGTCTCTGTGAGCCGCTCAGAGCGGCTTTCCGGTGAAATAGGACGGATGGTGACGAAAATTTTATTCCGGAGTGAAAGAGTTAAAGAACCAAACTACCTTGAAAATCATTCTGGACAAAAAGTGGGGAATTATGACACTTGTCATTCATGGTGTTTATCTCTGCACAAATGGAAATATTCCTAGAATCAACATGCGGAGAGACTCTGAAATCCAATTCCTAATGTGCATTACCATAGGAGCGATGTAATTTAAATCAAAACCCTCAAAAATCCTGAACAAAATTATTTGTAAAACTATTTACAAGAATCATTATCCTTATATTAACCAAACACATGAAATCCCCACGGCTACATATTGTCTTCCCAATGTATTCATAAAATATCAATTTTCCCCAGTAGAATTACAACAAAATATAAATTTGAAGGCAAATTATAATAATGCATATGCAAATATTAATATTTGTCCACTACTTGTGCTCCAGGATCCTGTATATATATCAAAAGGATCAAATGTAACAATGATGGTTTCACACTATCGTCAATATCCTAACTGATCTAATCAAATAAACTCATAAAATCATGAAAACGTGCAGCCCAAAATACTTCACAGACATGAGGTATAGCTTTGGGAAGTAGGAGGTTCCCGATTTAAATCTGAATGAAAACATGTGTTTTTTAACCCCTCCTTTTTGAAGCTAGAAAAAGAAAACTTTACAAAATTTGGTACGGCTTAAATCTATTGCGCAAAGTAAGAAGTCGTGGCCCTGGAGCATAAGCAAAGGACAAAATTGGGAAAACACAATTATAATGCTGGGTTAAATAAAATGGTGGGGAGATTTATGCACCAATTAAATTAGCATACAATTAGCAAATTTGCATTAACATAAAAATTTGGAATAAATATAAAATTAATATATAGCATTTACAAAGAAATTGAATAAACAAAAATATAAAATGCATAACTATAGTACAAGAAAAATGCATAAATATAAAACAAGAAGTATAAAAAAAGGAAAGTACTTGATAAAATTAGGGAGGTAGGCAAAACTGAAACCTTGAACTTGAATAGGAAAATCAAGTTCAAGATTACAATTTTTGAAATAAGTAATGTGACAGGAGACAACTTAAAGACTCAACCTGCAGCTGGCCGCCAAGATACATGTGTGTGCTCAACATTTTATCCACAAGGGCCATAAACATGGGTTCTACTTTCAAACAAAATCCTTGGAATACTGTCTGAATTTGGACATGAGCCCTTATAAATGTTCCCTCTGTTCCAGACAAATTCGTCACTAGAACATTTTGCACCCAGGTTAGGAGACTAAAGCGCCAGATATAGTTTGTCATTTTTTACAATTTTTAAAATCCAAACAGCTGAATGCATATTGACCTCGAGTTCCCAGACGATATTATCAATCGGAATAATCTCCTAAAACTACCATAAGAGTGATAAAACTTCAAGACAGTGACAAACATTCTAAATGAAAATGTTTTTCATTGGAGAAAAATGAAGCAGTCGGCAAATCTTTTCAACAGAATAAAATCCACAGTACCTGTCAAGGACAGATTTCAGATTATAATGAAAAGACCAAGGTAATTATGGTATTGTTTGAAAACAACGATTACCAATGAAAGTAATGTACTATGAATTATCAAAATACTACAGGTGAGTAATAATTGCAAAATGTGCCGTGATGCGAAAACTATTTCTCCATTATGAACATTTTTGTAAATGGTAAAACATTTTAAACCATGGCAAACGTTTTACACTGTGAGAAAAAATTAAAATTAAAATGTTCATTCCGAATGAAAATTTAACATAGTGGTGTAAATGTAACACCATAAGAAAAATTCTGAATGAAAATGACTACAAAAATTATGAAGTTTATCTAGGCATTTAGTCTATTAAATGTTTCAATTCTTACAAATATTTGGTTTAAAACTTTAGGCATCTGATCTGTGTTTTTTCTTTAAATCCTAAGACAAGCCACAAACAGATAGGGCATCGATCTTGGAGCAACGCACGCAGTCAGCCAGCGATTGAATTTGAAGTGTCCCTGACATGCAAATTTGGGTGCGAATTAATGCTTTGAGGAGAAGTCATGCTAGGAAAATGATAATATCAAGATCAAAAAAAAATATATAGCTTTGAAATGAGAGAAGACACCGAATTGCAGGAATGCAATAGTCAAGAGAGGCAACTCAAGATATCAGCACATAAAGCATACAAGACCAGAGATTGTCAAAAAAGACACTATAAACAATGGTCAGTAACTTGTCTGTTTGTTTGTTTATCTGGCCATAAATGCTTTAAAAATATTTTTTTAAAAGATGAAAAAGCAAGCAAGATCAGCATGGGGAAAAGGTCAAGGTAGCATAGCATAAAAATCTGTCAGTATTTACAAAATGTACACAAAATAAATTGTCTCTGAATACATCAATTGAACATCAAATAATAGCATCATTATACATCAATATTCGGACACCCTGCAGAAGCATAGTACAATTCAAATTTACAACAAACAGAAATGAAAAATAAGAAAACTATAGGTCAAACAATAATTTATTGGACAGTGTAAACAAAAATCCACAGAACAGGGCCCCATTGTTTGTGAATGCAACCCTTACCATGGATTTTTGTTTAAATTATCCAATAATTTTTCATTTTGTCTATAACTATGATTCAAATTTACAAGAAATAGAACCTAAAAAATCATCTATCTGTGTAAAAAACAAAGACTTAAATTTAGGTGACCATTACTCTATTAACGATATATACCTGAACCCTTACCATGCTAATTTGTATGCTGTTAATCTACAGATCTATAGGAACTTTCATCAATAAACAGTTTTGTTGTGTAGTTTATCATATATTCTGACAAACCATAATGGTACTTTAAATATAATATATGTTGAATGTTATTACGGAAAGATTGAGAAGTTTTACAAGTTTTTCATGGAAAGAGGTAAATTGACATTGGAATGATGCTTGGAAATATAAAATATATTGGCTACAATTTTACTACTGTAATGCTGTTGAAAGTAGTATAATTAGAAAAAAATACAAAAATGGCCAAAATATAACACAAAACAATTATTGGACACTAACAGAAACATGACAAAAAGTACTAATATATGGCTATTTAGATGCTGGGAGGCAGTGCTGCAGTTTTTAAATAAAAACAAAGAAGCAAAACTACATAATGAAGTTGAGTAATGTGGAATGTTGAAATGGAATGGCGCGTAGTGACATAACACTGTGATCTGGTCACAGGCCAAAATTACTGGACTGCCAATACGCATATTCATGTATTACATTTTCCACCCAATTGTGCGAACAAAAGCACTAGAGCTTGCCTTTGCAATTCTTAGTCAAAAAAAAATGAAAATGTTCATTCCGAATGAAAATTTAACATAGTGGTGAAAATGTAACACCATGAGAAAAATTCTGAATGAAAATGACTACAAAAATTGCGAAGTATATCTAGGCCTTTAGTCTATTAAATGTTTTAATTCTTACAAATATTGAGTAGACCAAGCTTAAGGCTTCCCAGGTTTAAAACTCTAGGCATCCTGATCTGTATTTTGTCTTTAAATCCTAAGACAAGCCGCTAAGAAACAGATAGGGCATCGATCTTGGAGCAACGCACGCAGTCAGCCAACGATTGAATTTGAAGTGTCCCTGACATGCAAATTTGGGAGCACATTAATGCTTTGTGGAGAAGACATGCTAGGAAAATGATAATATCAAGATAAAAAAATATATAGCTTTGATATGAGAGAAGCTACCGAATTGCAAGAATGCAATAATCAGGAGAGGCAACTCAAGATATCAGCACATAAAGCATACAAGACCAGGGGCCTATTTCACTAACATCTAAATTCCAAACTTCATCGCAAAAGCAAGAGATTTGCGATGGATTTCCCGAAACCGGTTTCACTTAGATTTGCGATGAACAAAAATCATTGCAAATGGTCAATGATTTTGTTTGCGATTAATATACTTATAAGCATCCGCAAAGAAAACATCACAAATGGAAGTCTTTGCAAATTCTTGATATCATGTGATTTTATTTGGCCATATTTGGACGAGATCATCGCAAACTTTGCAATTAGGCTTGTCCATGGAGATGAAAGTGAAAAGATTTTAGTGAAATGGAAAAGTAATCGCAAATGATATTTGCGATGACTTCTTATTTGCGAGAGTGTCTGCAATCATCGCAAAAAATGATGTTAGTGAAATAGGCCCCAGAGATTGTCAAAAAAGACACTATAAACAAATGGTCAGTAAATTGTCTGTTTGTTTATCTGGCCATAAATGCTTTAAAAATATTTTTTTAAAAGATGAAAAAGCAATCAAGATCAGCATGGGGAAAAGGTCAAGGTAGCATA
>JXSR01S011314.1:0-16887 GCA_000969725.1 Ophiothrix spiculata
AATATCCTTTTGTAAAGGAGTTTTTTTATCACATTTCATATCACTCATTGACATTTGTTATTTTTTCCCTTTTAGCCTGTAAGCTCCATCATTGTGAATGGCAAGAATGAAGCCTGCGGTGTGGTGTTGGAAGATGGCACAGAAATCCGCAGTAAAATGGTGCTCTCTAACGCAACACCTCAGATCACCTATCTTAATTTAGTCCCGCAAGGAGTGTTACCTCAAGAGTTTGTAGATGAGATTGCCAGTGTGGACTACAAGTCACCTGTTACTAAAATAAATGGTAAGTACATGAAAAATAACTTTTGTTTGGAAAACGTTTGCTGTACATATGGTGGCATGTCATTAGGTGGGTATGCTAAAAAGGTGGTGTTGTTACATTTTTTCATGGGTTCTCGAACTTAATTTGATGTAAATTCACTATTCCTTGGCCTATGGACTTGTTTAATGTCTCATTTGAAAGCTTACACTTTGCTATTTGTGGCAGTAATTTGGTTTTCAAGAGTTACATAATTTAAGAGAGACAATGGTTTGAACTTGGCAGTACAAGGGTGGTGGTGCCTACGGATGCGGTAGATAGCCAAATTGAGACAATATCACAATTTCGGAAGGTTTGACACTGCTGGAACATTCACAAATGGATTCTGTGACCTCAAATACATACAGATAGTCACCAACATGGCTAAAATTTGGTATATAATTACAGTAATTGGCAAATTTATCATTTTTAGACCTTCCTCAGACCCCCTCCCCTCTCGATCAGTTTTTTGGGCAGCACCTTCTCATTTTTTGTCTGATTTTGACAAATTTGGTGTCAAAATGTTCAGGGGATCAAGCTACATCAAATAAGAATTAGGACAGAATGATTTGAAACATCACCATTTTCTCCCCTTGTATAGCCCGCCTCTAATTAATTGAAGGTCATTAACACCAAGACCCTAAGGGGTCTGTTTCAAGTTTAATGCATCAAAGTAACTATTAAAGTGTTTAGAACATATCCTGAAAAATGAACTGTTTACCATTAATCATTCCAATTTATGACTTGCTTTATTAAAACAGGCAATTTTGAGAAAAACACGCTTTAAAATTACAGTTTGCATTGCCGTCTATGGAGTAATTAACCATGCCAAAACAAAAGTGATATTTGGCTAAAAAGTTACTTGAATTGAAAGAGATCAATAATATTAACATCATATTTGTTTTTATGACCATTTTGACCATGTAACACATTTTTGATCCACCTCATGAAATGCCACCATATGTTCTTTTGAATGCACCGATCACAGAATGAAATCATCTGATTGGTCGATTGAGGCCCTGTTCCATATTACTCCCGGGTGTAAAGCATTACATTGTTGTTGAATTTACAGGAGCTACAGATTTTGATCTCTCGCAACTCAATCAATTTTTGATTTGACCCTAATCTTTTATATATTGTGAATAAAAGCATCTTTGAACTATATTTCAAGAAAAAATCCTATCAGAGCTGCGGAGCACTCCATAGTCATCCCACTGTAAGTTTGACTCCAGTGATAGTGACTTGAGTACAAAAATTCTACAATTGTGTCGGACAGAATAGAGTTGTGTCTTTTTTTGTTGTGTGTTTTAGGGCAAATGGGCAAATGTTAGAGCCTCCTATCACTATGTATTATTGCATAAGACTAGCAGCAATGTCATTGCCCTTTTAAGTTTTTGGTATGTAGTATTAAATACTATCACTACATTTATGTATATAATTGTCGCGATGGGTCATCAAGTTTGCAATGAATTTCTACTGATTTATCAAGTTTTTTTAGGATGTTCTTGCTCTGACAGTGCATTTGTGTTACATATCATTGTGATGACACCTAAGACTTTATAACTAAGTATGTTCCCAGTCATAATACATTTGTAAACAAGAATTAAAGGGACTAGCCTAGATTCCACCTAGAATTTAAAACTTATGGAATGTTTGAAATAAAGCTTAAAAGTATAGTAGAATTTAAAAAAATGCAAAAATTTACACACAAATGGCTCAAATTGAGAGAGAACTAATTTGCAATATATCATTCTTTGAAGGTGGTGTGACTATCATGTGTTTCATAAATCCTAAATTTGCACCTCAGATGGATTTACCAGATAAAAGATCAAACAAAGCTCCTAGATATAATTTAATACATATTAAAAGAGATACAATTTCATCAAAAATCATTTGTTTAGCCATCACAGGTGTAGAAACAAGATTTTTTTAAGTTTTCAAATTAGAAACAATGTTTTCACACCATTTTTTTGTGCCGGCGAAATAAATTTCAGTAGGTAAAGAATTGCAATTTTCTCCAATATTCCTCAAAATCATGGAAAACTACTTGTAGGTTATATTACTATAAACATGTTCTATCGATTAAAGTAAAAAAATATGTAGATAAAAAATTAGTAGGAAGAATCTAGGCCAGTCCCTTTAATACACACATATATGTGTACCGCCTCGGCAAAAGGGTCCAGTTGTCGGCTCGTACATGTTGCTCCTTGTAGCATATCTAATGTATGGTATTTGTATACATCAGATATGCTACAATGAGCAACATGTAGGAGTCGACAACTGGACCCTTTTGCCGCGGCGGTACACATATTGTCAAAGATGATTAGATTGAGGAAAGAACGGATCTACAGTCATTGTTGCATGATTTCACACAATACCTTGGAAGTTAAACAAATATAAAGTTTGTTCAAAAAAGAAAAAAAAAATTGTGGCACAGAAAAAATATCTTTCACCGTTTTTCTTACAGTTGTAGTACTTTATACTTGTTGTATCCATGACTACCACCTGTTTAATTTCATGATATCACATTGCACCAGAGGGATATCATGTGATATGATTATATCAGACACAATCAATGTAAACTAAAACTCAAAACTTCAAAGCAGTTTTTTTTGCATGGCTTAATTTAGGTGCGAAACAAAGAAAAGTAGAAATGTCTCCATGTGTTGTGTGGATTGTAGGTTATATAACTTAACTTATTTGCCATTCATTGACAGTTGCCGTAGATAGGTTACCGAACTTTACGGCCATACCCAATAGTAAAGACAACATACCGGGTCCACATCATACATGTACGATACATCTGAATTGTGAAGAGACTGGCTTTATTAATGATGCCTATGATGACGCCATGAAGGGACGGCTGCCTCAAAAGTAAGTCACATTTAAAGATCAGAAATCACCAAGTCCATGAGACACATTTCTACAGATAGACTGTCAACAGTACCGCAACTTAAGCAGTACCTTGTAAAAGCATTTCAAAATAGGAAAATGGTCTTAAAGAAAACATGAAGTTTCATAATCACATGGAAGTTACACCATTAAATCACATGCATATATTTGCAAGATTGTAACACAGCAAGTGCATTTGTGACAAGAGAACTAGTTGTTAATTTCCTGGCAAGTTAAAGAGGTGTTATCAGTAATTTTTGAAGATGTTGACAGAATCCAACATTTTGGAATGACTTGTGTTCAACAGTGTTGTTTAATTTTTCCCAACTGATGGTAAATGTTCCATAAATTCCCACTTTATTTTGTTTCATTTTACATCATCTTTTCAGGCCAATGATAGAAATGTGCATACCATCTTCCCTGGATCGTACCATTGCACCAGAGGGGTGTCATGTGATATCATTATTTACACAGTACACACCTTATAAACTAAATGGTATAGACTGGAATGAGGATACCAAGAATATCTATGCTGATAGTGGTTAGTATTAGAGTGAAATATACACCAATCTAACAAGCGTTTACTTTATTGACTCCCAGTGCACTGTTGAAAGAACTGCAATAAATTGGCAGGATATATGGATAAGATAATTGAAACATATGAACTAAATACTGAACAGCACAATCATGGGAGCTATTATTGAAGTCATTAAATTTCCTACAAATCATGAAATTTTGAACGCAACAATTGCGTACAGTAAATAAGCGTCTCACCTCATGCAGTACGAAAGACTGTTCTTTTCACGCAGTCGCCGCGTCAAGCAACCAATCAAGATACGCGCCGCGCATTTTCATTACCGATGCGTAGTCACACACGCTCTCATCCTACGCACCCAGCAGATCTGATTTGTAGGAAATTTAATGATTCCAATAATAGACCTCATTTCGTCATCAAAGACACCTCACTAATGGCTTTGTTAGATTGGTGTATATGTACAATAGAAGCTGATATTATAAATAAATGAAAATAACAGCTCAGTCATGGGAGATGTCATTTCGTCATCAAAGACGTCTCAGTAATGTCTTTGGTATATATGTACATTTGAAGCTCATATTATAAATAAATGAAACTAACACAAATATTGGTTTTACAGAAATAAGGTCTTAAAAAGTGATATTAAATGGTACAAAAGAAATTGGTATTATGGTAAAGTATTAACAAACTTCTTCACACAATTTGAAATTTCTTCTGTCAGGATTTTGTAATGAAAAGGGTTTGCTAAACATCAAAATTAATCATGTACGTCCTTACATGATGCATTCATACCTAGTAGCAAGTGAAAATGTTTTGTTTTGCCATTTTAACTTGGATATAGACTTACAATTCTGATGTGATAAGTTTGCTTGATTTTAAATCTTACATAACATCAGTGATTTTCAAGAGAATAATACCATTAAAAAACCTATTCAAACATAAATATACAGGGTGTATCAAAAAGAAGTTTACAGTGATTACAGTGCCCCCATTTCAAAAAGTATGACACATTCTCAAAAATTGTTTTTATTTGTAAGTAAAATAGACCATTATCTTTCCATAACAGAAAAAATTACATATGTGCGACAACCAGAACGAAAATTATGGTCAATTGTGTAAATCGTAAATAAAACCGGTTGCGCAAAGTCAATAAAAATAGTGACGGTTCCTTATGTTTTTCCCTTTTTACGAAGACTAGAGAACTTTAACATTACCTGCATGTCCGATTAGGGCTCTGTTAACAAAGTGCGACACTTTTTGGCAATTAGTTTTAAACATTGATCAAAAGATGTCGCCCAATTCGTTAATATCTTTGGCTTAAACTAACACTTATGGAAGAGACCTAAGGATATCAAACCAAGTGATATTGGAAAACCATTACTGATGCCACGACAGTTGTGAACTTAAGTATCTAGGGATGTTTTTTTCTTTAATGTGTGGACAGTGAAATAGCCTTGTAAATGAAGTGATAAAAATGGCAGACAATGGTCAAATATCCAAAGTTTATTCAAACTGTAATCACAAGCCAAAATGGATAGGATTTAGCCTCCAAACGTCAGAAGTTATTTGTTTCGTCCTATTTGATCTTATTCTTATCTAAAAGATGTTACCTTCAGTCAAAATTGCAAGTGCGGAACCAGGAAATCTTTGCACAGCTGATTTTATTTACAATTTACAAAATTGACCATAGGTTCGTTTCGGTTGTCGTACGACTGTAATTGTTTCTGTTATGGAAAGATAATGGTCTCTATTACTTATAATTAAAAACAAATTTAGAGAATGTATCATACTTTTTGAAATAGAGTCACTTCAATCACTGTAAACTTCTTTTTGATACACCCTGTACAACTAAAGGAGATTGTGAAATTGGTGACTGAAATCAGTTACTTATTTCAGTTTGGTTTTGTGTTTATTACTTCCTCAGTTTTTGATAGTATTGAAGACTATGCACCAGGTTTCAAGTCCAGTGTTGTAGGAAGAGATATATTACCACCACCAGATCTAGAGAGAATATTTGGGCTGACAGGAGGGGTAAGATTCAGATGTTTATTTATTTATTATTTCAATCAATAACAATTAAAGCTACCAGTAAAACAATGTAAAAAGCAAAATTGCAACAGCTAAATTGAGAAGTTGCAGCAAAGGCAAAGTGGGACATGATATTGCACAAAGAAACCATTGGATGAATCAGTCATCTTACTCATGGGAAAAGCACCTACAAGGACAGAACATCTTAACCCTTAGGCGTCAGAGCACAGTTAGGCCACAACTTTGTGCGGCCGGCCGCAACCTGGCCACTAAATTTGGGATCGGGACCCGGGAATTCGAGTCCCGCCCGTGAGAGTCGGGACTCGGGAACAAAAAAATGTTCCCGATTCCCGAAAGTGGTACCAATTTAAAAGTACCAACTTTTCATTTTCGTAGTAGGTGTAATTGAACTTACAATTTACGTATGCAAGCTGTAGTAATCCATTTTAATGTATTTCCAATGATCCGAAAGTAGTGTTGTACCGGTACACGAACGCAAGATTCGTGTTCCGTAAGAAATATGCGGTAGACGAAAACACGAAACTAACGAAAGCTGTTCGATAAAATGTCATTTTATCAACAAAAAAATTACGCTTCGATCGCGAAAAATGAACCTGTTTTGTTTATATTAGTATTGTCACTAGATGGCGATGTTCTTATTTTCATAAACTACTAACTATCACACTTACACATGCGCAGTTCATAACAAGATCAAATCACCGAGTCACGCGATCTTTTCCGTCCGGTACTAGTAGCATTGCATTGGAGCAACGTAAAACTGGGTACCGCTAAAATTGCGCCGTTTACTTCCGGGTTTTATTTTGCGTAAATAACATGAAAAAAGCAACATTTGATCTTGATTTTATCGCAATAATCTTTACTTTTCCTTCATTTTATAATATTTTTGGTTGCAACAATGTATTAGTAAACGTTTTGGTCTGTAACAGTTCGAATTATAGTAATGCAGTAACAAATTCTCCATGTAAAAATTTAACTGTGTACACGAAACACGACCAACAAGCTTAGCTAGTGGACAAAAAGAACACAGCGCAACATCGAGCTAAGTCCGAGTTCGACACACGAATTTCACATTGAAAATAATAAAACTAAAGGACATCGTCATTATTTTAAAAACATTTCTTACGGACTAGTGGTTTGGTAAGTCTGAAAATCTGTATCAAATTGTCAAAAAATGACAGCATTACAAGTTGCCATATTCGACAGTCTAACACACATGACATAGTACATGCAATGAAACACAGATTTTGCATACGTGAACGGCACTCTCATATTTCGGGATTATTTTCGGGAATCCCGAGTCCCGCCCGAAAAACCAACTCAGCCACAGCCTTAATTTTTTTAAATGACAGCCGTAGGTTTGATTGTTCACCTCAAGATGATTGTAAAATATTCATTACATGTTTTGAAATTATTTAGAGGTGCATAATCAAACCTACGGTTACCATCTTGAAAAATTAAGGCTGTGGCCAGGTTGCGGCCGGCAGCACAAAGTTGGCCTAATTGTTCTCCAGCGCCTTATCCAATACAAAGTTTAGAGAAATTAGATTTGTTAAATAACAAAGTCCATGATGGTAGTACTCTTCTTTACTTGTGTCACAAAACATTGGTTCCATTAACCAGTGTTTAAGGGATAATGGATATCATATCTATAGGCCAAACAATAATTTATTGGACAATGTAAACAAAAATCCAGATTGCAGGGCCCCATTGATTGTGAATGTAATCCTTACCCTGGATTTTTGTTTATATTGTCCAATAATTTTTTATTTTGCCTAAGTATCCCTAAACTGATGCCAGAAACAAATTAAGTTTTAGAATATCATGTTAGATTTGTTTCGTGTGGCATTTAAATGAATACATGATTAGTATATAATATAGTATATAATGCCAATAATGATTTGATACCAAGCATTTTTTAAATGCATACTTTTGCAAAACTTTACCTGAAATATATTGAATACAGATCGGCCTTGCTTTATTGCAGAATATTTTCCACGGAGCCATGTCACTTGATCAGCTGTACTTTGCCAGACCTGTCGCTTCCAGTAGCTCTAGCTATAGGTCACCAGTGAAGGGGCTCTATCTGTGTGGGAGCGGCGCACATCCTGGTAAGAATTATGCCATGTAGCCCCTGTACCTCTGTTGTATCCAGTAGCTCTAGCTATAGGTCACCAGTGAAGGGGCTCTATCTGTGTGGGAGCGGCGCACATCCTGGTAAGAATTAAGCCATGTTGCCCCTGTACCTCTGTTGCATCCAGTAGCTCTAGCTATAGGTCACCAGTGAAGGGGCTGTATCTGTGTGGGAGCGGCGCACATCCTGGTAAGAATTAAGTCATGCAGCCCCTGTACCTCTGTTGTATCCAGTAGCTCCAGCTATAGGTCACCAGTGAAGGGGCTGTATCTGTGTGGGAGTGGCACACATCCTGGTAAGAATTAAGTCAAGTTATGTTGCTCCGATACCTTGTTGTTATCATACCATTGTATCTGTTATTTTGATAATGTTTATTGTCATTTAGTAGCACAACTCGAATCATTTTCATTTGAGGGGGCATATGGTTGTACTTTTGATATCATGACAGTGGAATAACATGTTGAATATGGTATGGTATATTTATAATTTTATTAGACCCAATATTCAATTTAGTACTTTTCCTGATTTTATTGTCCCCGCCAAATGAGTTCGGGATGGGGACTATAAAGTGGGACCTGTCTGTGTGTCCGTGCAAAAAAATGTTAACCTACATTTTCTCAGAGATGGAGGGTTGCATGTTCCTGAAACTTGGTGGGTGGGTGCCCCTTGACCGTTCAAAGACCAAGTTTGTACTGGTTAGTGGATTAAAGGTCATTGGAGGTCAAATGGGGTAAACATTGGTGTACGGACATGAAACTTGGGAGGGCGGGGTCCATTGTTGATGCCAAAAATTTCCGAGGTCAGTTCAAGGTCATCAGGGGTCATTCAAGGTCACAGGAGTTCAGCTCAATGTGCATTACTGATCTCCACATTCGGCGGGGACATACTTTACGCATCACGCAAACTCGAGTTCTACTTGTTTGAGATGGAATATTGTCATTTAGTGTGGAAGTTATTGATGGTCTCAACATAAAATTGTTATCATCTTTGTTGCAGATGTTGATACCTTTGCTATTTATCATTGTGATGTTTTTAAAGCATCTCTATGCCCAAAACTAACAATATCACATTGATGTTTCAGGTGGAGGAGTGATGGGGGCCTCTGGAAAGAATGCAGCACATGTAGCACAAGCAGACATGAAAAGAATGGCAGCAAGATAAGGAATTGCAACTAGAAAGTCACAATGAATGCTCATTGACACCATCATTCAGGGTATAATGAAATGCTTAAGGTGTCTGGTCCACGCGTACCGTACGCACTTCTTTTAATTTCGCAAATGCAGTAACACGCATGCGTAGTATACGCAGAATAGTGTTTTGAAGCCAAAAAATGTCATATTTTCTCATTTGTTGTGAAAAATAGGTCGGTGACCCCCACTTTTTATTTTGTTAATTGAAAGAATGTACTTTTGCACAAAATTTCAGAGGGAAATTTTAAAATCAACACTAAAATTATTTCATTTTTGCCACATTTCCCATAGACCCCTGTACTAATTTTCCCCCAAAAGCTCCAAAAATGCTATTTTTAAACTGAATCGCATGCAAAAACGAGTCCAAAGACCCCCAATTTTGTATTTTTATAATCAGTTTTACATCAATAAAATATTATTCATGTTGATTTTTACCAGCAAATTTCAGTCAGATCTATCATGGACCAGACACCTTAATTTACTAATACAGGTCAAGATTTGATGATGTTTTAATTAAGTTTTTTGACTGATTACTTAACTATTTGTGAGGGTACTTTGCAATCCCCTGAACTTGATTTGAAGAAGTGTTTAGCGGGTGGCTTGAATCAGTATTATTACGAGTGCATATATAGGCAGGAGCGGACATCCGGGCGTTTTGTTTACATCCGGGACATTTATCCTAATAGCGCGGTGAAAACAATTGCGGACTTCCCATTCAACTCTATTGAGAAAATGTCGGCTCGCGAGAACTAAGATTGATTTTAGCAAAGTTTCAAAATATTTTGATTCCAAAATCATATGAGATGACGTGTGGTATTCAAACCACAACAAAATGACAAACAGCTGACCATTTCAAATATTTCCTTCTTGCTAAAAAAGAAAGATAGTGAAGGGATACCTGGATGTATTGATTGTTTTCACCGCACACGAAGTCCAATGTGAGTTATTTTTAGATCATTGTGCTGCTTATTACGTAGGTCCGCTCGGCCCTATTAACAGAAGTTCAATAATTTCATCAAATTTCTGTAGTGCTTAAGGTGGTTCTAACCGCTACGGTGTCCTGCACAGAATTTGTTCGAAATTTCACAGAATGTGCAGAATGATGAAAAAAACTTGTATTCCAAATTTAGATTTTTTTTTTCCATCAAAGCGTTTTTGAGTTACGCTATTTTTTATTTTCCAATTTCTCATAGACTTTGTACATGGCAAATTTGGCCAATCTGAAAATTGCACAAAATTTTGCAAATTTCTGAAAAAAATACTATTTACAAAATATTTTTTTTCTGTGGCAGTGGTTCACAAAAGAAACTTTTTTTGTTTCTTTGCATGGCAAACTGATCATAGATTATCATAAATTTTGATTTAAAGAAATATCTTTCATCGTTTACGACTGCAAGACTTCTCAGTAATGTTTCTACTTCTCAAATTTTATTGCGTTAATTTCTAGAAACACTGAATAGCCAGATTTCTCAGAATTTACATTCATACTTCCCATAACAAACAAGGTGTCAAATGAAAGCTTATCAAATTTGCAACAATCTCTCGTTGGCTTTTAAAATTAAAGTGTTTCTAGAAAATTTTATAAGTGTTTGAAAATATGCCTAAATTTAGGAGCTAAAAAATCATTTTTCTTGTTAATAAAACACTTTCTGGCAAAAAGCCCACGAGAAAATTTAGCTATTGTGATCCTTCACCAGCCCCTAAAATTTGAATGTCATAGCACATTCCCTCTTGACATGAAAATTCAAAAACTCTGATTTTTTTGGGAATTTTCAAAATATAAAGAAAAACATAAGAAATTGGCCGAATATTATAAAACTTAATATATGTTACCTTAAAAGGGTTATCTTTAAATGGAAATAGGTTTTGGTTCCTATTCTCAAAAGCTATTCACTTTGTAGCTAATTTTCTGACATGTGTAAATAGCCGTTAGAGCTACCTTAATGCAACAGAATGTGTCAGATTAGCTCTGTATTTTGGGCTGGTTACCTGATTGTTAGTTACATGATACCTTGATGCATTACATTGGACTTGAAAGTTAAGTTGGCCTGGTTGTTTAAAAAGCCCTACATTGTTTGGAGTGGAGGCAGTATTATTATAAATGCATGTACTAATACTGGCATCCAAACAAATTATGCTGTAGTGTGTGATGCCAACAGTATTATATGTTTCAGTTGACCTTTACTTGACAATACATTCAATGATTTGTAAATTTTTGCAACTATTTTATTCACTTAAGTTTGTGATGTGTGAGGTTAATTGTTTTGGGTTTAAATCCCTTGTGCTTTAATCTATGAATGGATCAAAAAACAAATTTTCCCATTTTTCAAATGTTGTAGTTATTGATACTGTATAGTAAGAGCTATAAAATATATTTTTCCATGATGAAAGATGATAAGAGATAAAAAATTATAGAATTCTTCAGAACGATATATGGTATTAACAGTACTAAATTTAAAAATCTAAATTAGATATAAAGTTATTAGGACTACTATTATGGGTTTTTTTAATTACATTTCTCATTCACATTGAATGTATCCTTTACAGAGAACAAAAAAATATTTACAAACAAATTTAATTGTTGTACCACTGCAATTGAAGTAGCCTTTGTTAAAGGCTGAGAAATCAAAGCCCATGCCCTCATTCTATTAAGCACACACTTATGTGTACACTGTATATAGCACAGACCCAAGCATGGATGTTAAATCAGGCTATACTATTTGAAATAATTATAAAATCTCAATTTTCAAGTTACACCAAGCTGCCAACATTTTACTGCTATGCTCTAAACCCCTACCAACATTTCCTTCGATGCTGTTTCCCAGCCTTTGCAAGTTGGTAACTGATTATGTAACACCCAGACAACATCACCATGGGGGTTTTCCTGCCTCTTACAAAAATTCGGACTGGTCCATTTTAGTCATGGGTGTTTCAAATCATGGTTTACAAATTCATATAAATTCTTTAAAGAACAATTTAGCAGAAATTTCTGCATTATTTGAGTGAAAAGCAGGCTTTTTTATATCATAAATATTGTAATAATAATTTGATAATGCTAAACACTTAAAGAAATGTATTCTGAACACTTTTCATTTTGAACAATACACCCCGAATACACCTCTTTCAAAATGCAGGTTTACAAATAACAGTGATCAGAAGTTGGTATTACTGTGATTGGTGGCCTTTATTTTTGAGGCAGGATTTGAAATTATACATTGCTTTCTATGAGTTAGTGAAATCACCCAATTAGGAACTTAACAAGGCCCGGGCCTGGTGGCCCTCTAGTAGTGACTTCTTTAGTGTTGGGAACAAAAATGTGATTTTATGTTGGTAGGTGCTAGTGGGTTTTCATATATCTCAGATTCTTAGCTCAGTGCTGCAGACTGTGTTGTGTTTTTAAGGTGTTTCGTGGTGATGGGCTGTGTGAAACCTATCATAGCAGGTACATGATAGTAATTCATGCTGTTTTTTAAAGATCTGTCTTTGCTAGCTAGTATATATGCAGACTTTTTGAGTATTTTTAAAACATAATAGCCTAGCTAGAATAGCTTGCTGTGCAGCCTGGTGTGTATATTGCACAAACCTAACAGTGCCTCCTCTGGAAGTAAAGAGTTATGACTCTTAGATATTCTCGAAAATAAATGGCTCGGGCCTTGGAGCAAGGCTACAATTGTAATATTATGAAAAATATATTTTAAATAAGAAAATAAATAAATAAACAATGACTACCAAAGAATGCCCCTTGGTAAATTGATATCATGTAAACTTTGTTTCCATTATGTGCAATGCATGTATGTGTATATGATCATCCCAGACTATTATGTGTAAATCAGATTGTTTGACTGAAATCTACTGAGATGTATTTGACCATATGTTCTAAATTTTTGAAAGCTTATGACAATCATGTTGTTTAAATATCCTATCCCCTTGATAAACATGCTCAACTGATGAAATTGATATGCAATCCTACTCTATCCAATTACTGTTTCTCTAGCTGACATTCATGCTAAAGTACTATTGCAAAATTATAACTGACTTACAATCTTTCTTGTGTTAATACTGTAAGAATAATTTATCCCACAACTTGCATATTTGGGAAAAACATACAAGGGCATTGATTTAGATGTTGAGTTCCATTTTCTTTTCTGAGAGTATTCATAGATATTTCAATGAACCATTCTCTATTTTTGCAATTCCTTCAAGTTACAGCATTTTATTTTGCAAGAAGTTTTAGAATGTTAATAATTATTAAACGTTTTAAAATTTAACCAACGGAATACCAGAAGACAACCCCGACCCAAGTCTTGAGGAAAAGAGGAAAAATGAATGTGCCCCATGTTTTCATTTTGTCTACTTGGCTCACAGGTTAATAATCAAATGTGCATTTTATAATGTTTTTCCTAACACACGTGGGGTGCAGCGTCAAAAGGATGCAGTTGTCGGCTCATACATATTGCTCATTGTAGCATATCTGATGTTTACTACTTCTGATATGCAACTATAATACATCAGATATGCTGATGAGCTATATGTAGGAGATGATAACTGCATCCTTTTGAGGCGCCGGCCTACATATGCTTGCAATCTTAGCAGAGTGTCATTTTAAATGCTGAACTTGGGTAAAAGTTGCATTCATAAGTGTTGTATGTATTAAACCAATACGGCCTACTAGTGTTACAATCAATAACATAGCATATGTATGCAATATGAACAGTGATCATGGATATGGTCCAGTTTGCCATGCACCCTGCCATGTACATAAAAGGATTCTGTGGGCAGCTGTGTGGACTTTCGGACACGGTAGCATTTTCAATCCCGTTTTCAAAAAGCAGGTTTATGCAACTGATTGTTGAGAAAAAGCTTGGATTATTGTTACTTTCGATGTTGTTTAACTGGTACTAGATTAATCATAATTGTATGAATATTTTTGACTGATTTATACAAGCAATAAATGAAAATTCCCTAACGTGAGTGGAAATCTTCAGCACTGATGATGAGCTTGGCTGGTAGACGTTTTACTGGGAACTGAGTCATGTGACCGGAATGTGATTGACAGGTCACATGACTCAATTAGTGTCTTGAAGGTCTTCGGTAGTGCGTGGCGGCCAAGGTCCTTATTTAGATCTGGTATCAAAGCCAAAATGTAGATTGATTTTTGACACCCCTCTGAAAATGTCTCTGATCATAGATTAATCATTATATTGTTATAGAACAAATCGTCATGTGAATGCAAGAAGTCGTACCTGCAATGGCTACCATTTTATTTATTTAATGCCTCATCACTAGAGTGGAAAAAATTGCTCCAAATTTCTCTTCCAAATGTGAGTGGCTCTTGAAATGGTTGTTCAGGAGCCACTGACCCACAGGTTGAAATTAAATGTGCGATGCAAATTTATGAAAAAAGTAGCTATTGCAGATACGATTTTCTTGCGCTGACATGACAAAATGACATATTTGATCACCTCATGATGTAGACAGAAGTATGCAGTTGTTACTGTTGTATGATGTTAAACTTGAATAGACCCATCACAGGACAGCACAATTGAATACTGGAAACCAACACTGACCGGCCAAGTCCATGCAGCCCTACCCAAGCAAAAGGAATATGTACATATTGATTTTACATAAATCTCCCTGGGCATTAGCAGAAAGAAAAGGAAAAGAAATTCCTTTTGTGATAATGAACTAACATTCCAAATATATTTTTCAATAAATGAATTTGAACTTTTATCTAACCACTATTTGTTGCTTTGTTTTATTTAGAAATGTGCATAACATTGGTCCGAGACATTTAATTTAGTTGTCTCAGACACAAAGTGTTGTAGGGCAAGAAAATTAGTGAATAATGTAAAGCACCTTGATCTTTACTATTTTACATTAATAGCAAAGACCCGAGCAATTTGTTCTTGTATGCAAGCTTTGTTGCTAAGTTGCAGATCTATGTTCTGGACTCCACAAATTCCGAGTTTTGTTGTCTTTTGTACATGCTTCAATGGACTCGAGATTTTGGGCCTAGCTACTACCCTTGCTTGCAAGAAGTACCTTGTTCTGTTGCTGTTGATGAAAGAAAATTTAAGCTTCATCTATAATGTCTCTCATTCTGCTTGTTAAGGGCCCTGTCAACCCTTTGTTTTCAGAAATAGTTTTTGCACTGTAACTCAGCAACGGATAATTAAATTCAAATAAAAGTATTCATTTCTAGAAGAGGATTTGCATACTGAACATGGTCAGGTAATTTTTGGACCAAAATGTGATGAAAGAAAATTTTGTATTTATATTGTATAAAAAATGTATACTTTTGTATGGATTTAATCATGGGTTGCTGGGTTACAAAGCATAATATATTTCTGAAAATGAGGGGTTAATTCTGAAATAGGCCAAAACTGACAAAAAATCATTTTTGGCTAATTTTGGACCTATTTTTGGCAATATTTCAAAAAGTAAGTCAAAAATCAAAAATTTGAGCAATGCGTTCCTAGACATGTGTTTCTAGATTCTAATGAGCAAAAGAGGTCCAACTTTTAGTTAGGTTGTTTGTAAATAGTCCAAGAACAAGGGTTTTTGGACCCTTGGTCCAAAATCATACACTTTGTTCCAAAACTGACCTAACTATCATCTTCTACGTGAAAATCCACATCTAGAAATGTATACTTTTGTATGGATTTAATTATCGGTTGCTTCGTTAAAAAGCATAATATATTTCTGAAAATGAGAGGTTAACTGTGCCCTAAGGGTTTTTCTGGTATTCATGAACTTTAATTATCCAAAGTTATTCAACTTTTAAATGGGTTTTTAAGCTTCAAAACAAATTAAAACATCTTCATCTGTACTGCCACCCCATAACAAAAGGACATATCTGACAATTTTGTCAAAATTGAGTTATCATCACCACTAGATAGAAAATGGCAATATCTACTCATGAGAAATACATCCTCCAAATTTCAGTTCAAAATGTAAATTTTTATGTACAAGTCAAGTCACAGTTATTGGCAATTATCTCAGAATAATCAATGTCAGTTATTTCATGGGCGGGCAGTGTAGATCTCAAGTTGAATACACTGTTAAATACATTAGTTACTTTAATTTGACAGCATCTTGGAATTTTTTTACATACATCACAGAAATGAGCACAACTCTGTAATCTTGTGAAAGTTCATGGGGTCTACTTGCTCAAATACTGTAAAAGTAGAAATTTTCATGAGGTTTTAACTTACCGAATCAATCATCAAATGCAAAAACTTGCAAAATATAATTTCATTTATCATTCAATTGAAGTTAGGCCAAATAAAAAAACAAGTTCGTTTCTGGTAACCCGCGCATGTTTCTGTTTAGTTACATATTTCCCGCATTTTTTTTCATATTTCGTATCAAAAAAAAAATCTCTATTTTTAATTTAAAAAAAATTCGGTAAAAAACCTTACTTGAGACTTGCGTAAAAACAAACGCACACCAATTCAGGTATCCGTTGTATTCTCAGCCTATCAATTAATCGTTCATATGTGAGAGCCAGCGAAATATTAATTGAATTTCATCGGTGAATAAAAATGGCAGGGAACGGAAGAGTACCGATAATTTGAGCTCTCTATTTTTGTCTCGCCTGAAAATTTTCAGAAAGAGACATAGCGATGCAATTTTCTGTCTGATGTCCGGAGCATATCTCGAAAACCGCATGCCCTACGTTGATAATATTTGGTGACCGGGTAGACCTGGTGCCAATCTAGATCCATCAACAATTTCGTCACAAAAATATGCTAATTAAGTACCTAATTTGCATAATTTATGCGGAAAATGC
>JXSR01S011314.1:72990-92163 GCA_000969725.1 Ophiothrix spiculata
GAATTTAGTGACGAGTGTTAAGAGGAGCTGGATTTCAAATTTCCAGTGTGAAACAAGGTTTTTGGAATGACATGAGCTCAATGTAACATACTCATGGAATGTTGCTAAAGAGAGCTGTAGGAACATTGGCTTAACTGAATTTCTAAAACATGTATTCCTTGGTTTACATTGTAAAGAATTCAATCATTTGGCGTAAAAATACATTTCCCACTGAATCAATTCTGTCATTAGCAACATAAATTGTAATATTTCACCATCCAGTGAGGCATGATGGTTTCAAGTAACGCTTAACATTTACTAGAAAATTACTCCAAAAGAGAAAACCAAGGTCAAATTAGAGACAATGATGTCAATCCTAGCTGCACATTTTTGCATGAGTGTATAATGAGAGTGCAATACAAAGCACATTGTGTTCCAGTAGAGAGTTACCCATACCATCTAACTACACGTGTACTACTGGATTAGGGCATCTAACCATCAATCACAGAAATACAAAATGGCAAATTTTTTTGAAAAAGGTTTTTTTTTTTCATATTTTGTACACTAATTCACGTTCTACCAACATTTAAGTTCATATGTTTGCATTTTCCACAAAATACCAATTAAACTACTTCCATCATCATCAATAATTTATCACATCAACAGTATTGGTCACAAATTTCGTTATTTCTTTCACTCCATTTCATACATTTGTAAAAAAAGACATCGATGCATTGATGGTTGAAACACGAACACCAAGAACTTGGTATCTAAGAAGACATATCATAGTGTAGTTACAGTATGTTTGTAGAAGTCATTGTGTTTGTACAAGAGTTTGTGTTGATCTGTTACGCACAAGGAATTTTTATAGGAGAACATGTATTCTCTGCCATTTTGATTTTACCGCCGTGTAAATCCTATGGGAAGGCAGCCATCTTGGATTGTTGCTCATGGAGGGTGAGTTAATGTACCTCCGGCATTTATCAGCTACGCGTGCTTAACTTCCGAGAGTCTTTGCAACGGATTTGCGGAAAAATTGGTTTACTTTGTTCATAGCAACTCGCAATACACGCTACTTGAAACGATTTGCGCGTGAAACAAAATGCACACACTGTGTATGCATCAATGGAAGATTTCTGCGATCTGCCTGGATATCGGGCAAAACTCCGAATATATCCGGAGGTACAATAACTCTGCTCCATGAGCGACACAAGATGGCGGCGAATACCGGTTCCCCCTAAAAAAAACTCCTTGATACGCATGACTATCACACATAACAATCTTTAAAATATACTGAAATGTTTTATCAAACAGTTTTCTACATAAGTGGCACCAATTGTTTAGTCATGTGTTCAAGATAAACTCTTTATCAGCAGTCTCTTCAACAAATCAACTTCCTACTGTTTTCCCAGAGATGGATAGTGGTTTTAATGCAAGCATCAGGGTTTATTATTGTTTCAAATAAATTTCGGACACGGACTGGCAATCTGAACGCAGCCACCGTGTATCCACAAGTTGTTACAAGCATAAGACATCAGAATCTACGCAACACTGTTTCCAATCAGTAATTCACAGTATTGAGACATCATACGTGTCTGAAAAGTGTTGTGTATTTGCGCATATGCACATGCAATTCTGGTACGCAAGGCTCTGAATTTTTCATGTCCGAAATTTATTTGAAATAATAATGTATATTATATATTCTTACTTGAATGTTTTAACATTTCTTTAAACTGCACCATATTTATATCAGAAACCTGAAAATAGTTCTGAATTAGGAGATTGCCATCAGCCATAGATATTTCTGTTAACTCTTTTTGTATCGAGTGAATGAAGATGATTTTCTTTCTGGAATCTTGAATTTATGTAAAACGAATCATACTCAAAATTACATGGACCTGATGATGTATTTATCAAATATCATGTTTGTCAAATTTGAAACCCAGTTATCTTAGTGATTTGATGTAATATAGGACACATGGAAATTCATGACGCTCAGATTCCCTATATGAATCACACCCGAAATACCCGATACCAGCTTGGAATACCCGACATCTTAGTTCTATTCAAATGTTATCAGGTGTAAAACGAAGTGACAAAATCACTATTCAGTATCGAAGTGATTAAGTAACTCACCCAGTTACTGGATCACGCACATCACCTGACAACAGTTACTACAATACTTTTGTGTGGTGAACAGTTTGTTTCATCTTTTGTTATGTTTGTAACATGTAATCCGATTATCACCCAGATAACTGGATCATGTTTTCTGGCTTGGAACTATCCACGTACGGGCTAAATGTTCATAATGTACTACCAATGCAGCTTTAACTACACTATGATATGCACCAATCTATATAACAAACACAGTCACAATGCCTTAAACTGAGTTGATATGTGTACTAACGTGGTTTTTGATATATTCAAAACGTGTTAAAGAAGGTTTGCACTCTGATGAAAAATGTGTTAACATGGTTCAATACACTTCGACCTAGTTTAAGAAGAGTTAGTCATATACATACAAAGATTTTGATACAGCCATTCATATAGACATGATCCCTGCTTTAAAATGGCAAGAAAACTCTCATTACAAAAAGGCTGGTTTTTGTTATTGTACAAAGTCAAACAATGATTCAAAACTGAAGAATAAGATCGCACTCAAAATATGTTACGTTTCTAAACGAAAATTCAATTTTTTAATCATGGTTTATTTCAGGGTGGCTCAAAATATATTAGGACAATTATTATTTTAATGAATATTCATGATTGGTACAAATTATGAATATTCATGATTTATAAATTGATTCATACAATATAAAAATTGTAGAACAGCGATGTCATTATCCCCAACCAAGATCAACATTTATATGGGGGTGCAAGAGGTTGTTTGCAATCTCTATTTTTAATATGTTATTGAGACACAAGGCCAACTATATCTTAATAAAAATAATATATAAAGTGTTTAACATATTTAGAGTTCCATCTGAGGTGAGGGAATAAAGATTACTAATTACACAACATTATTTCAAGGTACAAACAAAAACAGATTTCAATCATGCAATCTATTACATAGTGAAATGTGGTGAAATTTCTCTCAGTCATAATTTCAGTGCAAAATGTTCTATCAAATGGGTGTTCAAACGAATTGCCATGCACAAAGTAATATTCGTTCTAACACACTACCTGCAAGGTCAAAGCAAGAGATCGATGCATCGATGCTACATGCAGTGGCAGCGCATTGCTGATTATAAAATCAAGTGAATATCATGCTTTTTTAGTAATTATTGAACAAATAGGTTCTTGACCAAATGACTAAATCAGGATGCATTAAGGTGGTTTCAGACTAGCTGTCGTTGCAGCACACGACGTTGCGAAAGACGACCAAACATTTGCAATTTATAGTTGTCGTACTTCAGCACAACAAATTTGCATATTGCCGCAATGGTCTGTTGCAAGAAAAGTTGAATTTATTCCAACTCAAAATATCGTGTCGTTGCGACCATCATGACAGAGTAATCGATATATCGGCTTGTTGTACAGCAAGGAGATGCGACAATGTCGATTTTGCACACTTTAAATTTTTGACGTCACGCTGGTCGTACGACCACACGACAGTTAAGTCTGAAACCAGCTTTACCTCTGATACAACCCACCTCGACAGTTGCGAGTATATTCCAATCAATCATACCATGTACCAAGTATCCATAATAAAGTGTTTGGTTTCTTGTGTATTGTCCAAGAATGTATTTGTCCAATGCTAGTGCAAGTTAACAAGTTTGCATGGTAACATAACATTTTAAGTTTCATAATATTTGGAATCCATAACCGAATTGACTACTGATGCAATTCTTTGTTGATGTTTATGCAATTTACACAAGGGAGTTAGTCTTCCAAACCAGTGGTGTAAGTCCTAATATGCAAGCGCATTTCAAGGAAGCAGGAGGGTGCCTTTCCAATATCTAAGATAAGTTATTTTATTCATGCATGTTTTCCAAAAGAGATAAGTGTTTTGAGGGCCATAAACCATTGCATATTTGGAGCTTAGGCCTTGGATGGAAAGGAACATGTCAATGAGTAAGACACCACATATTTGTTGCACTTCCAGAATCTACTACAAGGCCAAAAAAAATTGTTGTGTTGCCCTCAGCGACCGACCCTATTCAAAACTTAAAAAAAAAAAAAAAAAAAAAAAAGGTCAGGAAAGCACCCAATTTTGCTCAGATTGGGTGTTTTTTAAGAAAATATTTTTGAAAATAGTGGAAAATGCACCCAAGTTTTATAATTCAGGTGCTTTTTAAAAAAAATATTTAAAAAAAAATTGTTTTCTGACCGACCGACCATTTTTTCAGAAATTCCACTTGAGGGCAACACAACAATTTTTTTCTTGGCCTAATAGCAAGCGGAGTATTAGCCACATGAGATGGATGAGAACAACAGACTGCATGTCACAAACTTCCACCTTGTAATTAGTGATCATTACCACTCATTACCAGGCTCTTAGTTAGCAATTAAATCATAATGACTATGAATTAGGAGTTAATATCTAAACAAACTGCAGAGATGTATGAATAAATGGATGGACCTATCAAGAACATAACTAGGTCTTCAAAACATTTATTGGCAATATTATGGTAGAATTGAACAAAAATGTAACTCCATATATGCCATTTGACAAAAGGTATGCTTGGAAAACATCCACATGCAATCTTCATATTCTAATCATAACAAAAATGTGTTTTCTAAGCATTTTCATAGCAAATAATGCTGAAAAATACTTTGAAATTGTTCTGGTTTAATAACAACAAAAAAAAATGTACAGAATAATCACCTCAATTTTGTTCCTGTGTATGTCAAGACCATAAACAACTTGTGACAGGAGGGGGGGGGGGATTGCATAATACATGCACAATGCGTGGCATTTTGGGCTGCTATGGAATCCATGCTATACCTACTACACTCACAAGTCTCTTAGCACATTCACAATGCACAAATTAGCTGGGTAATAATGAAATTAATCTTAAACTGGGCAACCACACAACATAAATGACAGTCAGCGAAAAAATTACTGACCATCCAGGATTTGAACCTGGGACCTTGGCATTACTAGCGCCACGCTCTACCAACTGAGCTAATGAGTCAGATGGGAAAGAGCGGTCGATTTTATATCTATAGGCCTTCAGTTCTAACCCCGTTGCAAGAGAGCTCATAACAGTGTTGCTTGCCATCAAGCTTGAATTCACTGCCAATGGTGTCTTGTCTGGGAGCCAAACCACAGACCATTAGCAACTGCTGCTTGAGTCTTGAGGTTATATCTATGCATCCAGCACTAGTATATTGTAAGATTGGTTTCAAAGTTTCTGCCATAAATTGTTGTAAAGACGAAACGAGATGCCACAGGTGATCGAAATTTATATCAAAACTGTAGCACATTTGCAAAAACCATTTAGCAGTTGTGGTACAGACTACTATCGTGATGGCCACGGAATTTTATCATAACAAGGTGCTAGAAACTTTGTAACTAATCTTATTCAGTACATTTGTTCATCTTGCATTATTCAAGGAAAAAACATGCAGAGAAATGTCACTTTAACACATTGCATCATGCACTAAATTTATTTCACAAACATGTGCGGTGAATATTTCCAAAGCAGCCATTTAAGATCAAATTATTATCTTTCCAAGTAAGGTAAGCATCAGGCCAATGAAAGCAAATAAATATCAGAGTGAAACAATGCCATTTTCAGCAAAAAAGTGAGTAACTATGGGGCTTTCTACATGAAGCGCAGGTCCAGATGAATACGCATCTCCCAGATTCAGATCTGAGATCCAGATCTCAATAGACGGTTAAACGTATGCAAGTATGCAAAGTATCGTACAGCAGATCCAGATAGGATGCCCGTCTAGGTTCAAAGTGACTTATGATGATGTGCATTGATCTGGATTTGTACTCTGGTTTCGGCCAATCTGGATTTCAATCCAATGATCTGGTTAATGGTGCAACCCAAATATACATTATCTGAAATCAATGAAATTCATGCAACACATCTGAATGCGTCATTATGAGCTATCGCAGTCAATACTACTTTCAACATATTTGGCATACTATAAAACTTTGGAAAAAAGGTGTGACCTCCAGTTATATTAAACAATTTTGAGTCCCATTTGAAGATATTTATAATGTTATTATATATATTCACATATTTATCTATATCATATTAATACTATACAGAAACCAGCCAATTTTGTTTTGACATGAACAACACATTGATACAAAAACTGTTGACCTATCACACTTAATTCCATACATTCACTCAAAATGTCACATGCATGTACTCTAAAATAGCCACAGAACTGGTGCACTGGAAATTCGACAAAGCACTGTACTTGGGATTATTTTGGTGGACAAAAAGAAATATCAATATTTATAAATATTGGTCAAGTATTTATTAAAATGATTATACACAGTGTGTTACATTTCAAAATTGTCACCTTATTATCCACAAATTATTGCAAATTAGTTTCAATATTCCTATTCCATTTTGGTTTAATTGCTTTTTCATCCAGTCAAGTCCTTACCCAAGAGTACAGTGGTTATCACATTTCACAATGTCAGAAATTTGCTTGTGTTGACACAAGACAAACTGACAAACTAAGTCATAATATTCAAATATTACAAACACTCTTCAATTTAATTATTTTTAGGTGTTAATTTTTGAAAACTTTAATAGTCAAGTAGAGATTTTTTTTTAGTATTTTCATTTTACTTTAATATAAATATAGGCAACACATGATAGTTAACAAAGGAGAATGTACACTTAGGTATCTAATAGTGATTGTTCCCACATAAACGGATAATGGAACATTTCTAGCTTTAAAACATTTCGTCATGTGAGTGCAAGAAAGTCGTATCTGCAATAGCTGCCTTATGTTATAAATTTGGATTGCACACTGCACGACCTTCAGTCTTGGGTCAGTGGTTCTTGAAATGGTTCTTCAGGTGACACCGTCACCTGAAGAACCATTTCAAGACCCACTGACATAAGACAGGACCATTTTGAGGGATTTTTCTCATTTTTGTGACAAGGTGTAAAACAAATATAACTTAGAGCAGCTATTGCAGATACGACTTCTTGCACTCACATGACGATTTGTTGTTTACAAGCCATTATTGTGTTTTTTTAAACTAGTAAACGTTAGTTTTGACATCCCGAAGCTGGGAGGGACATACGACCACTGGTATTTGCGTATAATACATGCGAAGTGGCAGTTACGTAAGTGTCCATGTTGAAACGTGATAAATATATACATATCGATGTTTTTGTGCTCCTTTTCAACAAAACAATGATGTACATAAGTTTCCATCACAGATCAATTATCCGAACACATCACCTTCAAAGTCAGACACGTACTTTTGCGTAGGTACTTTTGATAACTCGCATTATCTTTACTCATGAAAGACGTACCCCATGCATGATGTGCCCCATAGAATGCCTGCATTCTATTTCGATAAGGCTCAAGTCGGTAATCACCCCGGCCTACTACATTATTAATATGTTTCATTGTGTCTAGACGCCAGGGTGTTTGCGTTTGGGGTAAGTAGATCATGTTTCTATCGATCTGTCCGAGTGGAATATCCTCCTAGCTTCACTGGCCAGCAGTAGTGACTAAATTTGTGGCTAGCGTACGTTCATTTCATATTCCCGTGGGTCATTGATGATGTGCATCATTTCTCTGAAAAAAAAATCAAATAATTGATCCAATTAATGAATGCGTACTTAATTTAATCATATTCTACAATATTTGAACAAGGTTGTTTCTAGGATTGGCTAATGCTAGCTAATATCTAGATTTTGGTCCACAATTTCTACATCTCAACTAGTGCTGGATGAGTCAGTGATTTAGTTTATGAATTACTATGGTAACATGGATTTGTGCATCATGGTAACATACATAAACATACGCAAGTGCATGCTGCGCACATAATGCACCAGCGAATGTACAAAGAAGAAAAGAGCAATGCCTTACTAGAGTCTGGTGCTACGCTTTTTGATTCCATTTGTTAACAACAGCACTTTGAGAAAGGAGAAAAACAAATTAAAAAACAAGAAAAAAACTGATTAAAATGCTTGTTTCAATATGTATTTCTTTTGGAATTACACAGCATGCAGGAACGGGGAATGTAAATGTAAAATTATGTTACATGAAAAGGCTGCACCAAGGTCCCCATAAAGCAACGTCACTATCAAGAAAATTAAAAAAAAAAAAAGATAGAGATACATTTACCAGTAATGAAAGCTGCAATATAACCTTGACTAAAATTTTCTTCCAAAGAAAATTAACTTGATTATGCTGAAAATAGCTACATGCCAGTCACTATTATCAATTATACAACTGATACTCTTCTTTGTACTACCTGTCCTTTTCTCAACATTCAAGTGGCTTCCATTGCTTCCATCTACTAATGTAATAGACTAAGGTTTCAAATTTAATCTTGGCTTGCTGGATCTACTTTTAGAAATTTAAATTTCATCTTGATTTGAAAACATTTTATATAAAGAAGAAAAATGTTTAATTCACTATCGAATTACATATATGAAACTTAACATTGCCATATTTATCTTGAAGATAATAACTTGTATCCTTTAGTGTTCGTGAATTCTACAATGTCATACAAGACTTGAACAGAACCTATATTTAATGGTTTTTAGAGATAAGAATACAACAGCCCTAAAATACACTGTATTCAGGGTTTCATACACAAACACCTGCGAATTGTTATACATTGAACTGTTCGTGCTGTTCATGTTGTTTGAGTTGCTGCGTAAGGGGCTCACCATTAGATTTCCAGGGGGAACAGGAAGTTTTTTGGGAAAAAAAATCCCCCCTCCACAGGCAGAAGAAAAAAAATCCCCCACCTTGAACATGGTATAGGCAGAAAAACAGTAATTTCTGAGGAAAAAAATTTGCCATCGATTGGGGCATATTCAACCCCAAACCCAACTTCCTGCTCCCCCCTTGGGAAATCTAATGGTGCGTCCCTAGGAGTGTAATCTATACAAGGCAGCATTCAGACAGTCGTCCTGAACCGGACATGTGGATCAAACTAAATGTCAATGCAACACATTTACAACTCAAGCAAGGGTTTTACCAGGTTTTCATGCATTTTTACCAAGTTTGTCCAGTTTTTATTTTGATTGTAGGTCTACCAACCAGTTAACAAGAATTCATGTACACTAATAAAGATAAATTTGCCGTCCCCTGCTTGACAATCTCATGAAATATGGCCCCAGATTCTAGATATTTACCTGCATTTCTTGAATAAGCAGGGGGTGCCTAATAGTATTGACAAATATCAATACTGAATTACTAAAATATATTACGCTGCAAGGCACTATTCAAATTATCCATAGAGCACCACCACCATATGATAATATACAGTTTTTATAATTCTGTTCCAAGTTTACCTTAGCAAACAATTTTATCATTGAAAATGAAATTGCATGAGACTTTTAGTGAACTATTGAAATTTTTGAATTTTCTCCTACATTCTGTGTAATACAGCCACCAATCACCTTAGTACACTTGCAACCTAACATATGATTACACCATGAATACCACATTAGAGGAGAAATGTTTACAACAAACAGACAGATATACCAAACCAATGAAATTGTTAATGAATCAAATTGACAACAGTAGATTTACAGACACATAACTGATGGTGATTTCATACTAGACTGGGCACGTTGTACCAGACACTTGCTAGCTAGGCACTAGCATGTTGGAGGAAAGCTAATTACTAGCAAGTTAAAGGTGCTAGTACAGACTTGCTAGCTAGGTACTAGCAAGTTGGAGCCACTGGCTAATTACTAGCAAGTTAAAGGTGCTATAAGTCGAACAATAATGTATTGGACAGTGTAATCAAAAATCCAGAGTGCAGGGCACCATTTTTTGTAAATACAACCCCTGCATGGATTTTTGTTTTAATTGTTCAATAAATATTCATGTTGCCTGTAGTAGACTTGCTGGTATGAAATCATCATTAGTATGAATGATGAATGTTTCACCACAGTAGTAGGGATTTAAACGCATGCAATACAACATTTTTTTCCCATGAAAGACCTCTGCTAAAAAAATGAATTATGAAACAGAATTTCTAAATAAATTGTTGTTTTTCAATACTAGTACTGCTCATTTCACAATGAGAGTTGACCGACACAGGTGGCATCTTAGGGTGTATTCATTCTTTTCAGAGCTCCACTACGTCAGCGCATTGCGCTTAGCGTCCATGACAGCCCTGTGTTAAACAAATTGAACAGTGTTCGGAACACAGGAGTTCCACCATCTGATTGACCACAGCTCCTTCTAATAGCTAAAATAACTGTTGCTTGTTGTGTACTTGTGCATTGCATTAAGCCAAAAAGAGGCACAATTTAAGCAAAGCTTTCTCTTGAACTTCCAAATACCACACAAATTTGACTACATGCACAACAAATTAATCGCAATAAAAAGGAATACAGGAAGCCATTTCAAGGCTCTTAAGCGTATTTCATTCAAGGACAATTTAAGATATTATCCTTCTTCTGATTAACAAATAGCCATCAAAACTTTTATTTCAGTTGATTTTATTTCAAATGAATCAATGAATTTCTGGACTTGAAATAGACTTCCGCAGTAACGGTCTACACAAAATTTATGTATTGAATCTAAAAATCTATAATACTTGTGTGTATGTTACAAATACAAAAACAACCACAATAAAATTCCAACATTGAAATATGGCTAACATTTAGGTCACAAATGAAATCATGTTGATTTGGCATGCTGTCCATTGTTACAACTGTATTCCTATAACACACTTATTGTTTGATGTCCACTCGCGCTCTAAAGTATTTCCGCACAATTAAAAACGTTCAAAACCTCGTTTTTTATATTAAACAACATAGAATTATCAAAGATTCATACTAGTATGGGTAACTTATCTATTCAATATGAATAAATCGATGTTTCTCTTAATGTTTGATCTTCCATTGCTATAAAATGGCTGATTTCATGGAGCAGATACAAATACACCGCAAGTACAAATCTCATTACTATGTAACTTATAAATTTTTCATAACCTCATTATTACCTTGTAACAGGAAAGAATATTTTCAGGTTGTAAGTTTTAAAACAAATGCGCAGAAATGTATATAAACTCGATTTTTTATGTTCAGACGAAAGTTAGTAATATGCAGTACATGCCATATTTTCATATGCAATGAATGCAATTCCGGAATAGTTACTTCGATAATTATACAATATAGACTCCGTTAAAAATATGATCAAAATCAGATAAATGCCTTTGAGATATGGCTGAATAAAGGTTTTGTGCAGAAATACTTTTGAGAGGCAGTGTATTTTTGAACCAGTATCTGTAGCATTAATGAAATGATTATGAGTCTCTGACATAAAAGCAGTCAGCATATAATGCTCACAAATACTACAGTCCCGGTCAAAAGTGTTTCCGCACAAAACTTTTAACCACCCATATCTCGAGAACCGTACATCATTTGCGTCATTTTGTTTCGGATTTTATATTTTACATATAGATCTAAAGAACTCATCAGAATTGCATTAAGCTGAATTCATACTAGTGACGCATTGCGTTTTGAAACGCACGGAGCATGTGTACATTGTAGTTTTGAGCTGAAAATTCAATGCACACATGCTCCGTGCGTTTCAAAATGCAATGCGCCACGAGTATGAATTCAGCTTTAGCCACGTTAGAAAATATGGCGTGCTAAACATACTGTATACTTTCTTCTGCACATTCAAAATCGGAGTTTAACAACATAACTGCACATTTGTTGGAAAACATATAACCTGAAAATGTTCTTGACGGTTACACGGTGATAACCAGCATTGGATAATAAACTACATAGGTACATATCAAAAAAGTGTGTGTGGTGTATTTATATATGGTCCAAGAAATCTGCCATTTTTATTGTTATTGAAGATCTAATATCAGAGGAAACATGGATTATTTATATTGGATACATATGGCTCCTATAAAAACATGAACTTTTGTCAGAGTCTTGGTCGTTTGATATATTAATTAGGTTTTTGCCCGTATTTAAGCGTGCACAAACACATTTGACCGAGAGTGTATGTGTTCAAAAAATACATTCACAAACTACCACATGTTAAATCCGAGAAGTACTTAGACATCACACCAGCATGCATTATAACTAAAACTTTCAAAACTGTGCTATGTCATTTACAAAAAAGTGCCATGTTATGAAATTGTATACTGACATGAGTAAAATAAATCATTTTGTGATCTGACTTGTCTGAACATTTTGATGTTTTATTAAATTTCAAATAAATATTACATCATTTATAGGCATTGAATTAGGAAAATCACTACAAATTGATGGGACATTAGACAAGAACTTGACAGGTTTAAGATCAACTTTCGAAACAAGTTACCCAGGTCAGTATCACTCTCCATATTAAAATACATATCAAGACTGATCAATACTAAACAAAGTGCAACACTTATCTTGAAGTACTTGATTACTTTGATCATTAGTGACAGAGCAAGCCTACCTTATTCCTAAATATTCTGCTGAAGAAACCAGGTTTTGGTGGGGGTGGTGGGGGCTCCTCTAACAAGTCTGGTGTTCTTGTGAAATTCTCACCAAATATATTCAATTCTTTAAATACATCTGTTTCTACCATCTGAAAATAAAATCATAAAATTAAATTTCAAGATTCTGACACAATTAGTCCATCTGGATGGACCGTGCAAGCGGACACAAAACGTGTCATCACGTGTGAGATCTTGTTAGACTCTTCTCCCACAGTATTTAGCAATTCTACAAGCTACTCTTTCAGAGGGCATAGCACCAAATGAATGTTTGAACTTTGACCTTGGTAAACAATACAGGAAGACAAAGTAAACATAGGAAAGGGAAATGGGTAGCTGGGTTCCAGATGAACCTACATCATATGGCTCAATGGAAATCCTGGGGGGGGGGGGGGCACTCAAGTATGATGTTGCAGGCATAGCGTGACCACAGTATTCCCCTAAAGGGTGATTGTTTCCGAAGCCAAAATATACATTTTTCCCCAATTCACACCACAAAATCAGGATTTTACCGATCCCATTTTCACACTAGGGTTTGAAAAAGTACCCTATTTCTTGAAAACGGCTGTTTTTGATACCTTAAACGGTGTCACCTGATCACCCTTCGATCCTAAAAAACAACCCTAATTTACCTTTTTCTTGGTCACGCTATGTCTGCAACATTATACTTGAGTGGCCCCCTGGGGGAAATCCTGCATGGCATGGGGTCTACAACCTGTAAATAGTGGTCTCAATACAGACGGTATGTAACTTTGCATGGTAAGCCTGGTGACACAGCGATATGCAAACATTGCCCCTACAGCTTTGGGGATTTAAACTATAGGCAATCAGAAATTACCAAATCAATTTCAACATGAACTAATGATTGTTTTAATTAATTTCAAACACAATGAAATTAAACTGAATAGTCAGAAATTACCAAATCAATTTCAACATGAACTAATGATTGTTTTGAATTAATTTCAAACACAATGAAATTAAACTGAATAGTTACTGTTCATCTTTCAAAATTATTCACTTTACCTCACTTGCAATTAACCTTGTTAGAAACATTTCAAAAAAAAAAAATAAACTTCTGCCAGTGAACTCAAGTATGACATAAAATTTACACCAAACAATCCTGCTGCAAGATACTCAATAACCTGATTATTATAGTGCAAGTTCAATATTCTGTTTTTACTGCATTGTTTTACAGTTATGCACCTTAAAAGATACAATTTAATTCTTTTTGAGACCCAATTTATCACAATTTTCACAGAAACAATTTAACCAGTATCTTCAAATTTATGTTTTGAACATACGCATATAATTTACTACCATAATTTTGACAGACCATTCAATGCAACTATAAGTAACAATCAAAACACTTGCAATGAAAATAATTAAAACAGGTCTCTATCGTTCACTCTGTTGACCTTGAGACTAATGTATATTGTGCCTTTCATAATTATTTTACGATGTGTTACTACTAAATGAACAAACCTAGTAAAATTGAAAATAAATTGAATTTTCAATTTAATATGGCAAAGAACAATGTGAAAATCTAATTAGAATTATTCAAAAAAGAGAACTTTGATTGTTTTCATTCAGATTTTATTTACAACACATTTTTCATCTTTCCATGAAGTATCACAATACTTATATAAATTTTAATTTTATCATTTCTTTTGAAAATTAAAATTTAGGCAAAGGGTTTAATAACAAAAGTAAATTTGCAAATATATGTGTTTCATTTTTGTTATAATAATTCCATTGATTTTGCATATCTTTTGAATCTATTTTGATCCACCCAAAGTTCCCTTGCTGGTCAGGTGGTACTGTTTACTCTGTTTTTAGTTTTTATAATAACCAAAAGATTGTTTAAAAACAAATGATCATCTCAAAAATATATAGAATCCATAACTTCAGCGTAGATGAAACTATCCTAAAGTTTTGTGTCAAATCAATCACACAAATAGTTTTTAAAGTCGTGTGAAGAGCACCGTTTCATTTTAACGCGTCTGGTGCGCCGAGGTTAAAGTTCAAACGCAACTCACGCGATACTTGTGATTTGTCTGTTCTGTTGCTGTGTGACATGATGATCGATTTGATAGGTTTATTGTTCACGAACATTGAGATTTGGTCCCACCCAGAATGAAAAGGTGTTTTTTTTTCAGATGACTATAAATAATGTTAAAATCCGATTGAGACTTTGGACTTAAGCTTTTGATATCCTTGACAATGTCTTGATCAAAAATGGCAGTATCTACAGTTTTTCCTACCAGTGTCCTTCATAGATGGCAAAGTTTTTTGTGCAACCGTTGATTGTAATCAAGAGAATACAACCATAAAACTTGGATGTTATCCCAACAATTTGCCAGTATTTCTGATTTGCATACCTCCATCTGCCATGGAATGGCCACACTCGCTGTGTTGAATTTGCTGTAGAATTCATCGTCCTTCTGATCTAAATTGACACCTTTCACTGTTGAAAACTGCTCAATGTCCAATACATCCTTGGCATACACTGCCCTAGGCTGTAAATAGAATAAATTGGGACAAGATATTTATGGACACATTTCAATACCGTTTTCATAATTAATATGATTAATTATGGTCTTTTAATCATTCAAAAACAGGGAAATTTGCTATTAGTTGCATTGTCTATTGTGTTGTGGAAGCAGAGATGCCAGTATGTATCACTGAAAAAACCTGAAACTTTCAAAAAATCCTAAAAATGCGCGTTAAATTTTGGCAAAAAAACTGAAAAAAGGGCTGAAAATATATAAAAACAAGTAAATTTGGAGTAAAAAACAAACAAACCTGAAATCAGGTTAAAACAGAGAAACTGGCATCTCTGTGGAAGTAATATGCATATTTACAAAAACATTTCTTTTTCTCCAAATGAACCAATCTATCGTAAGTTTACTGAAGCTGAACACACTCTGAAAGTACATATGACCCGTCACATTGTACAAAGTTTGCAGGAAAGTCAATTTTGAGATTGGGTGAAAATTAGTTTCCTTGAAGTATATTCTAAGTAATTCATGAAAGGTATTAAAAGATGAACCTTTGCAACTTTGAGACCATTTTAGATACATTTCATGCTAAATATCGTTATGTGAGTGCAAGAAAGTCGTATCTGCAATGGCTGCCATGAGTTAATTCTATTTTACCACTTGTCACAAGAATGTGAAAAATCCCTCAAAATCCCACTGTCTTATGTCAGTGGTTCTTGAAATGGTTCTTCAGGTGACGTAGGACTGGAAATTATACAGTGTGCAATTAAAATTTATGACAAATGGTAGCTATTGCAGATGCGACTTTCTTGAACTCACACGACGATATGTTAGTGAGACAGTCACCTAAGTTAACAACTTCTAACTCAAAATTGGTATCAGCAATTCCTCTCTATATATTTTACATTTGAAAGAGAATGATTTGTAAAGCATACCTGCAAAATTGGTTGAAAACGGATGATCAAAAATACATATTTTTACTGAGTTTTTAAGTGGTACTTATAAATCAATTGATCCAAAACCATTGTTTTGGCATTGTCAAAGCCTTTAAAATACTGTAAACACCCATATTATTGCGGTCAGTAATTTTCGCGCACGGGCCAATTTTGAATCATTTCGCATGTTTTAATTTTTGCGCTCGTGATATTTTTTGGGTGTGGCGGTATGCACAGACCATTTTTTGCACTACAGTTATTTTTCCGTAAAACGAGCTGAGCGGGAAAAGAGCGAAATATACCACTTCTACAGTAGCTGTTATAATCTTGGCTCAAACTTAGCAACTACAATTTGGATTTACACAATTTTGGTGTCAAATAACAATTTTACCTGGAGTTAGAAATCTGCAATTATTTCCTTTCAGATAATACATAAAACACATGAGGATCCAAAGGGTGTGGATGTCTAACCCTTGTGGTGCGTGCTAAACTATGGTTGACATAGTTTTCTGTATGACATGCAGAGCAAATAGTGCCATTCCAAGGAATATGTTACAAATGTTACCAACCGTTACATGGTCTTTGTCGTTAATTTTAAAGTGTTTGTTTCTGTCAATAATTGCAGTATAAAACTTCCAATACCAAGTAAGATTGGTGATTCCCATTACAGGCCAATCGGTATTGGTGAAAAAAAAGAACAAAAGTCTTGAAATTCTGAAAAATATTCCCGTTTCTGAGTGCAATTTGAGCTTCAATGAGCTTTAGTTAAAGATGACCAGAAAAATATTTCCTGATTGCTGGTAAAGGACACCGGGTATTTTTTAAAGCATGCTTAAAGAAAACCCAAAGACAACAATGTTTGTGAACTGGAGCCACGTAACTCTCGGTAACGTTTGTAATGAAAGCAATTGGATAAATGGCCCAATATTAAAATAATACAGATATTAAGCATACAAATTTGTGCGCTCTACCAATGGAATTGGATTGCATTAATGCCATTACTTAAGGTGCAGAGAACATGCACATTAGTTGGTGATTTAAAAAAAAGAATTCTCTCACAAGAGAAAAGGTGGCACTACATGTTCTTAGAGCAATTGGTCAATATATCCTATCGGTAAATGAAAGATGTTTCACTGTACAGGGTGGTTTAAAAAACCCAAAACCCAAGTTCAAAGTAATTTTTCACTTAGTAATTGTACCTCTATCAACTTATAAAGAGCTGTATCTTAAGACTTAATGATGCAAATTGCATAAAACTTTCAGGGATGGTTTTAAAGAAATTGACAGCAATTCCTTTGCAAATTCAAGTTGATTGAGGTACAATTACTGTCTGAAAAAAGACCTTGAACTTGGCTTCTAAGTTTTTTGATCCACCCTGTAGTTAAATATTTTGACTTGGGCCTGATGTTTTCCCTCCATCACGTTCGCTTCTCAATATGTTGCAATTATGGGTCACTTACGTCAGGTTGAAATGGAGGCTCAAGCCGCCCAGCCTCTAGTCTCATGAAGTTAATAGGATTAAAAAATGATTGGTCTTTGACTTCCTTTGCTGTGCTGTCCTTGAAACCAATTCTGTTGTTGACATCCTTCTGTAAAAGCTGCAAATACACAAACAAAATTTGATTAAAGTCATAATATTATTTCAAGGTGAGTTTTACCCTTTTCTGGACCAAAAGCATTCCATGTTCTGGATTGTGAAATTATTTATTCAGTTTGAGGACACAACAATACCCTAAATTAAAGAAAAGCAAAACATTTTTTAAGACAAGCATAAATCTTTGAATATCTGTAAGTTTTAATAATCAATATAATTAATTGGTTGCTATTTGCAGCTTGGGAGTAGCACACACACCAAAACTATTTCAGATATACAGTATTACCTCACAGACACACACAAAAAGTTGTCTTAAGTCGACATCAAGTTCATTTTAAATTTCAAACACGACCGCGGATTAGCAGAAAGTAACTCCACTTACGACCGTTCACACATGCTACGATGTTGAAGTCGAATTGAAATGAACTCTGACTTGTAATTTGCGTACACCATCTTTTGTCTTGACTTCCAGGACAATGCGCTGTGAAAGTAAACACAAATTCAACTCGACTAACGACGACAGGTGTTCACCCTTACAAGGGTTGTCGTTAGTCATGTTACATCATGACTTAACTTGCTTGTTAGCGAGTTAAAAATTTGATGTACGACGACAGAGCGAATTTTGAACTCAATAACTCGAATACGACTAAAGACGACTTTTTTGGCTCTGAACAGGGTATAAATCAGTGTGCAAGAACTTGCTTTTAAAATAAAAATGTCTTAAAGACATGGTAATTGATTTCTTCAAGTTTTAAGTTAGGACTCAGCTCATGGAAATATAATGTGTGAATTAAAATAAAAAGCAAATCTGATTAAAATGGGCAAGGTGAATAAGTAAAACATTACATGCAAATTGAGTTGACTAATTGGATCATAATTTACCTAAAACATGAATGTCTGGATTAATAATCCACAGTAATGATTTGGAAATTGCTGTTTACGTCGACTTTAACATCATTGTTAAGTTTCTAATTTGTGCAATTGGTTAGTTTTAAAATGTTAATGTCAAGGATGTGGTATGTTGATATCAGACATACAGACAACCTCGTGAAATTGCTCAAATGTTAATATATTTATACCAACTAGCACCCATGTCTCATTAAGCATCCACTCGTTACAATTTCACATGCAGAATGTTGGGACATTTTCATCATTTTAAAAGCTTTCTCCCGGGGGAGGGGGGTACTTAGTGGATAGGTGGGTATATGGACGTGCGGCCAAAAAACTGTTGCCTTTTTGGCTTCCCAGGTTTACCACAGGACCCTCAAAAATTAAAATGGTTTACATATAAGTTGAATTTTTCAAAAATGACAATTTTGTGACAAAATTTTCCCTTGATTTATCTATCGGTCACCAACATGTGTATTTATATTCTTAAAATGTATTAAACAGTATAAAAATGGTTGCTCAAGTAAACACGGTTTACAAATGGGTAGCATTTTTCCCCATTCTCAGGTTTACATATCGGGTGGCATCTGTACCCAACTGAAATCTGAGTACCCCCCCTCCACCCCAGGAGCTGTCTTCATGAACCAT
>JXSR01S011314.1:132292-166590 GCA_000969725.1 Ophiothrix spiculata
AATTTTCTGCATATAAACACCTAAGAAGCATTCTGCAAACTTTTGCACCCACCCATACATACACACCGGCTCTTAAGTATTTCCACACAATTGAAAACATCCAAAAACCTAATTTTTTATATTAAGCGACCTAGAATCATCTAAGATTCATACTAGTTTAGGTAACTTATCTATTCAATATGAATAAATCGATGTTTCTTTTAATATTTGATCTGCCATTACTATAAAAATGGTTGATTTCATGGACCATATACAAATACACAAGTGCAAATCTCATTACTATGTAACTTATCAATTTTTCATAACCTCATTATTAACCTTGTAACAGGATAGAATATTTTAAGGTTGTAAGTTTTAAAACAAAAGTGCAAAAATGTATATAAACTCTAATTTTTTATGTTCCGACGAAAGTAGTAATATGCATTACATGCCGAATTTGCAAATCCAATGAATGTCATTCCGGAATAGTTACTTCGATAATTATACAATATAGACTGTCAAAAAATAATGAAAATCGGATAAATGCCTTTTGAGATATGGCTGAATAAAGGTTTTGTGCGGAAACACTTTAGAGCGGCAGTGTATAACCTAACCTATCTATTTATGCCTAATGCTAATGTATTAGTGTAGGGTTTTTTCCCAGAGGGATTTGCAGGTCCCCACCTCCATCAGTAAAAAAGGGTTGCCCCCCCCCCTCCCCCACCTGAAGCTAGTTGGGAAAGGTGGCATCAAAAGAACCAACAAATCTTAAACTAAGAAAGAAACTTCAAATGTGAATGTGATAATTATACTAGATAATTCATATCGAAAGATACCTCAAGGGTCCCAAAATGAAAATTATGATTTTCTGGTCTCATCTGAAAGATTATATTTTAAGCTTTAAAATGACACCTTGCTTTTGGTTATTGGATGTTCGATTGCAAAGTTACATCCAAATTGGTAAAAGGCATCGGGCTGATTCAGAATACTATAGTTCTGAGAAAATCAAGTTTCTATACTGGTAAAACTTGAATGGAGAAAGCATTTTTATCTTGGTTTTAAAAACATTTGTCTTATGTTTTAGATGTTGGAAACTGATTGATATGATATAGAATACACTTCAAAGGTAACGTTTCTGATTAAATTAGAAATTCGACCTTGGACATGACTTTTGACTGTGCTCAGCTTCAATGGCCCGTATTTCATAATTTACTATGCCGACCTTAAGGTACCTTTCGATACGACGGGTCACAAATACCAATCCTGAGGGGTACCTCAAATATCAAACTATGTAAAAAGGTCCAATTCTAAGTTGTAAGTTGTTATGATATGGGTGACAATATGCCTATGTATGTTATTTATAACATCAGTAATACTAATATTGGTAGAATTATGTCATTATTAAAGGGTGCCAAATCTTGTCATCAGTTACAAGCATCAGTTACAAGCATCAGCAACAAGCTAAAATTGTACATTTGAAAGACCCATCCCTCCACGATACCAATTTGGCTATTCCATTTTCATATTAAAATAAGAACATCACATGCACATTGTCTCTAGGCCAGAAGCCCAGATTTGGTTTAAAAGTAGATCACCCACTAAAAGCATGTCAAAGCAGAGATGCGGATACATAGCGATGCACTTTTTGCTCAAAACTGATTCCCTACTTCTCTCTTCTATTTACTGTTATTGCAACGATAAACCTATCCATAATGGTTTCCGCCATCATCATCATCCCTTAATAGCCTCATTGGTTTAAAAACAAAAAGCTTGTCACTAAAAAAATCCATTACTCCATCATTTTGGTGTAAATAATAATAATAACTGGTTTTTGTATAGCGATTTTCCATTTAGATCAAACCGCTCATGATTCGCTGCAGGTAGATCGTCACAATCATTTCACTTCATTTAGGCGTTTGCGGCCTTTTCAAGCGCATTAATATTATCCTATCAGTAGTTAGATTGTAATATGTACCCTTTATGCAGCTTCCCATATCCTGGGTGGGGGCAGAATATGATGGACAAATCTGGTGACAGTTTTAAGTGCAGGAGGAAGACTGGAGCACCCGGAGAAAAACCTGTGGAAGCGAGTATGGACTGAAAACCAAATGCACATACAGCGCCTGGACCGGGGATTGAACCAACGACAGTCCTGTGGGCTCATTAGTGCAAAGTGAGGGAAGTACCGCTGCGCTAACCCGCTTGTACCAATGCAGCCGATGTCATTTTTCTTGAAAGCTTGTAAAATTTACAGCTTTCAATTCAAATTGTTTGCTTGTTTTCTGTATGATTAAGTGTAAGAAAAATTTTTAGCATTATTAGAGCGATATTTCCCACAATCGCTGCACCAATTTTTTGCTATTTTTTTTTAATGAAGGGGAAATGAGGAAAGGAGAAAGTATATTCATCAAAAAGATGTCACTTTTCTAAACTAATAAAGAATTGCCAATTTTATGATATCTGAAAATCTTCCCTATTTTGTTATGATTATTTAGCTGTCCCTTCAAATATTTTCAAGTGATTAGTTAACGCAAAATTGGCCATGCAATTGCATCCCACAATAACATATCTGCATTAACCCTTTCCAGTCTGACCACTTTTTCCACCCCAGGCTGAGACATTTTACCTGTAAACTGATTTCTAAAGTAGATAAAATTTATCTTTAGGAATATTCTACATTATTCAATGAAACATCAGCGTAATAGACTTGTATACATTGCCTCTGATAGTGTTTTGGAAGGTAAGAGGTAGTGAAAATAGCTATACTTCAGTGTTAGTTAGGGCGCCTAGGGGACGCCAGAGCTGGCAGTAATTCAGGGCGTCCCCCAGATGCCCTACAGCAGGAAAAGGTTAGTCAAGTAATCAAATGGCATTCAATGTACATAGCATTGTTCAGTTTTGACTTAGTGTATACATTAGCCTTGTTCAGACGATCGTTGACTAGCCGTTGATATCATCGAAGAATTAGTCATCAATGATTAACTTGTGGTTAATGACCATCTGAATGCGATCGTTGACAAGGAAACTTTGACGAAACTTCAAGTTATAAACCACAAGCAATCTTATGGTTTACGCATAATCAACGACTAGTCATCGAGGTTTAGGTCCGTCTGAATTGTTTGTCAACGACATCGAAGATAAGCGTGACTATTGATGCATGAACCTGTGTACATATACCCTATATCTCTCTGGGCCTATTGTATAATGTACCTGAAACATAACTGAATGCCTGAATCTCATTTGCTGATGTCAACTTGTTTACTTATATTTCAAAATACATACAGCGTGGCTATTGGCTAATATTTTATCGACAAATTTAAATTTTTTAGGTAAAAATTTGTCGGGAAATTATTTTTTGATTTTGAAATGACAGATTATGTTAAAAATTTGACCATTTTTTATGGATATTTTCTTTAATTTCTTAATTAATTTATTTATTTATAATTATTTATCATACAACATGACGACTGACTAAGTATGATAAAGGCTACCTTCTTTTCGTTTGTTATGTATTCTTATAGTTTTCCCAATTTGCTTCTTTTGACATGATTTCAGAACTGAGAAAAAAATTTACATACTGGCATCTAGCGAAACGTAAAATCATATCCAAAATTTATCATCGATGATTATTATACTAGCAAATAATCATCGATGACGGCGTAAGGGCACAGAATACCTTTTCTTTCAAGAATGAGCTTAATGTTGACAAAGTCTTAACTGAGGGAAAGGGTGGTACTTGAAATATATTCTGTGTAAACCCTGCTTGTCCCCAACGATTCCTTTTCTGATGTTACTGTTCTATGTACTTATTACCCAATATTTAAAATCTTACCAGAATTGCAAATCAGGTTCTTCTTTTTTCATGTCTTTACTAAGACATCACCAACAACACCTGTCTTTTTCAATATAATGTTTCTATACATTTTAAATAATAAAAAGTACACATATTTTTCCAATATACTGTATACAAAAATTACAATTTCATGACTGAGGGACTGTCATTTCCTATCTGCATCAGTCTTCATTATTCCATAAAATTCTTATGCACATCATGTCATAAAATTCTGCATAACTTGACACTTGTGAACTACAATTTATAGAAAGACAATCAAATTCTTTGGTGGCTCTTCAATCTAAGAGAAGATATCATGTGTATCCCATCATGCATTGCTTCCTATGGGAAATTTTGTACAGGAAGTCATGTGAGTAGTTAGTGATGAAACATGTCCAATATGCAATATCACAATAATTTACTTTAATTTATGGGCATTTTCATCACTAACTACTCACATAATTTCCTGTACAAACAATCCCATAAGAAGCAATGCATGATGGGATAAACACGGTATCGACTCTTCTTCAACCTACTGTAATGTTAGAATTTTTAGAGCCACAGAACTGAACTCTCTTTTTATACCCAGTATGCACCTGTATGCTGAGGACGAGTATAACTAATAAATTGTGTCTCTTCCGTGCAGCTCATTAACTTCCAGGGTGTATGGGTATGATCTATATTGCAAGCAGACTTAGCTTGCTCATCTAATTGGCTAATGACTAACCCTTCAGATAAATTTACATATAAACATCTATGAGTAGTGGTCATTATTGATACTCAGATTTACAGAATTGTTTAAAGCTAGTGATCTTATTGCACTGTATTTATTCCTTGCATGTTAAGTCAGTGAGCTCTGCATATTTGGCAAACCACTAGGATCATTAAAAATTATCAAGTAACTGGTATATGAGAAATATCATGTGGGAAGTGTCATACTAGCGACTGATCAAGCCTTTTGCGAAAATACTTTATCGTCCAGCAAATAAGAAAAGCAAGTCCACTGGATTATAGCTAATAAATATTTCTGAACTAGAATACGCGGTTCTCGACACAGAGTGTCGATCACGATGCCTCCGCCTTCCACCTTTGTAATCGGACTAAGGAGAATTTGACCTTTCTTTTGACCTTTGACCCACATATTTTCTGCTTAAAAACCAACTAAATTTGCATATTTTGCGCCAAAACTTTCAGAGAAAATTACTAGCCACCCTTACCACCACCCCACCAACTTGCATCGCTATACGCCTCACCAGTTCCGAGAAACGAGCCCGGACGGACGAACAGCCGACCACAACCGACCTCAAAAAATTGCATATTTTCTGCTGAAAAAACGACTAAATTTGCATATTTTGCGCCAAAACTTTCAGAGAAAATTACTAGCCACCCTTACCACCACCCCACCGACTTGCATAGCTATACGCCTCACCAGTTCCGAGAAACGAGCCAGGACGGACGGACGGACAACCAGAAAACATAATGCCTCTGCTGTACTGTATTTTTAGAAATTTTCGTATTGCCCTGGAAATGATATGACTGATCAAGCCTAAGTCTCATGTTTTCATTTTTCATTCACGCACATATTTTTTTACCACTCATTTTCCCTTTGGAGATTTAAACCTTTTCAAACCCTATCTGAAAAATTGGTGAAACTAGAAGGTTTAATAACAATTGGTCCCCACTTGTGCACTATTAAATATACACTTAAAGGAAACTACATTATAATGGTAATGATTGTAAGTGAACTTGAACTTAAACAAGTTGTCTTTCAAATATTTCAATTCATATCTTTAGAAAAAAAAGTGTTTAAAGTTCAAAAATGCCATTGTGTTAATGAAAGGCACCATCAATTCATAAATTTAAAAATAGCAGGGAAAAAAGCTATGATTTTAAATGTACGCACCACAGGCGGTAGACCATAAACCAAAACAAAAGTATCGGTTCTACTTCCTTGTATATTGATGGCATTGACGTCAAAAATGACAATTTCTTGTTTGGCAGTTTATTTATATCCTATGTAACCACAGCTCTTTTATTCATAAATCTACAATATTATAGATTATTATTCCTACCACAATGGAACCTAAAATATTAGTTTCATAAATAACTTATTATCTAATCTTGGTAATTCTTATTCAACACGGGGTGGGGAAAATTCTTTGTAATGACACCGCAGAATTTTGACATTATCATTATGCATGTGCTTCCAGTATTGTTGGGAGAAACATTAGTTTATCGTTTAACAAACTGTTAACCTGGATGGTTAATTGATCACGAGTGTCAAATCACCAGCCATAGGTTTAAAATTTCAATCATATCCGGTATATAATCATAATAATAATATGCGCTATTCACTTTAGTATTATAGTACTAGACATTATCATTATGCTGTTATCAGGAAACCGTCACATTTTACCTTAGTTAGATTGCAATCGTATTCTTAGACAAATAAACCTAACAGCACTTAGATCATAATATTCGCCCAACAGCTCCTCAATACACTTGGACTAACAAGGCAATTCCTATTTTATTCTATAGAGCAAAATCAAAAATGGTAAATGGGATCTATTTCTGTCATTAAAACACATTAACCTAAAAGAAAAAATAATATCTTTAAAATGGCATTAATTTATATGAGCATTATATAAAAGCATGATAAAACCAGAGATATAAAGTACCAAGCCTACAGGTATCAAATAACACCATATTGTGTTGAATGCTTCCACGTGTCAAGCAACAAAGCTATCCCTGATGATCACTATTAAGTATAATTATCTGCAAATGTCAAATTGTTCTTTTAGACACCTTGCATAATGAGTACATTTTTAGACATTGGGGGCCGTATTCTCGAAAGATGTTTAACGCTAATCAATGTATAAATCGCGATTTAAACCATAAAAAAGATAAACGTAATTTTCAAAAGAGTGACTAAATGTAATCACCGTTTAAATTTTAACCACTTGTAGTTAAACTGCTCTAAAATGCGTTTAAAACTAAACTAGGTCAGGGGGTAGTTTAAGGTGTGTTTAAATTGTATTTTCATCATGTGTCTGACAGCTTTTTTATTGCTGTATGCTTTACAAATGTAATGATTTTAATGAAGAATACTTGAAAATGATAATATGACGATATGGACATGACCAAGACAAAAAATACTCACATTGTGTTCTTTATGAAAATATACCATGAATTGTCATTGTAAACATGGTGATACTGTGTTCTTAGCGTAGGTCTTTTATTCACGTATTGAACACTGTACCGAGGCATCACTTCATAAAATAAAACAAGCCGTGTAATTGAAGAGGCGAGAAATCTTTATTGACTAGGGACCTACTATTAATTCAACTATATAAAGTTCACTAGTGCATACCTCTTACGTGCACAGTTCAGGGGATGATATTCATTGGTTTTAAATGCCGCTGTTTACTAGACGCGCTGTTTAAATATTTGCTGAGCGTTTAGCTAAAATCAGATTTTAACTAAACGCATTTTATGTCTAACCAACGTTTAGATCAACATCATTTGAGAATACGGCCCTGGGTGTTTGAAGTAAATGTTATTATGAAATCTTTAAAAGTTTGATTTAATAATATAATATCACAATAAAGATATCATACTCTTTCCTATAAACTTAAACAGATGCTCTTTAAATCAGTTTTTAATAACAACAGCTCCGTGAAATATGATAGGGTCCTATATCAGTGCAGCAAATTAAAAAAGCATAATCAGTCTGCTACAATATACGCCCAAAAGATATAGCACCAAAAAAAAATACATAAAAGCTAAAGATAGCATACTTCATTCCTGTCTGCTTAATTGGTAACCTTGAAATGTTTTACAGCAAAGAAGCAAAGAATTGAATATCAAACTTTGTCAAATCCTATGGTCCTATCTTGTAGCATAAAATCAGGGGCGTGAGCAATGTAAAACCCTTCTGATAAGTATTCCATCGGTGGCCTGTGTTAAGACCATCAAAGGAGTTGAACTGGAAAATGTACCTGAATTTAAATACCTAGGTTCACATATCCCGGACTCTTTTCATGACTTCCAATGTAGGAAAGCACAAGTATGGGCCGCCTGCAATAACCTCCACAAGATCTGGAAATCCTCACTAGACCGAAGAACTAAAATCAGATTCTTCAAAGCCTGCGTGGAAAGCATTCTGTTGTTTGGCTCAGAAACTTGGACAATCAGCAAGAAAATGGAAGATCGTATAAACGGGTGCTACACTCAACTTTTACGGAGAGTGCTCATCATCAGTTGGAAGGATCATATTCCAAACACCACAGTATACGGTGATATCCCTCCAATATCTTCTACAATCAGGCAATTCTGTTTATTTTTTTGCTGGACAATGCATCCACGCCACCAACCAACCCATCTCCCATTTGATTTGCTGGACTCCTCCGGGTGGGAAATCAAACAGAGGCAGAAGTTCCCTTCAGTACACTGATACCATCAAGTGATCTCAACCTAGATCTACAAGAGATCCAATGTATCATGCATGACAGGGAAATCTGGTCCGACGATGATGACGATGTAAGCAATGTTGTTGAGTATCAAGTATCTAATTGGCAAAATTGTGTTTAATTGAGTTATACATGGTTGATACAGCTCGTAATCAGACACGTATACACTATGATTGGGTCATGAAAATCTTCATATCATTCTCATTATTCTGATCATCCTTCAAAATCTTGTTTTTGTTTCCTTTTTTTCTTTCTCTTCCATACTAAGTACCCTGAAGCACAGAGTTATAATAATTTAAGCATACTGGTAACCAGAAATAAATAACATCCGCCACATCAATGTCAGAGGGGCAGCTACCTCGTCAGTAATTGTCGGGCCATATACAGGGTAGACCAATAAAAGCGTTATTGAAGTTCAATGTCACGTAACTTGAAATTGGAAAATAATTCAAGAATAATGTTTATATATTCATAAACTATGGTATCTTGTCCTTGTATGGTGAAAATTTCATGTCAAACAAAGCTTGCATTGCAAAGTTATTGACATTCGCGCAAAAAACATCGAATTCCACTTTGTCCATGGCACCGGAATATTTTAATGTTCACTAGTATTAGGTCTACAATCAGCATGTTTTTTAGTTCTTTATGACGTTAATGCTTATCATCATCGTATTAAAGGTGCATATCATTGACTGAGAGTACTTTTGACATGCATGCATACATCACAATAACATAAGTATGGTGTTCTTCCATTATAATCTAAATGCTTATCATCATCGTATTAAAGGTGCATATCATTGACTGAGAGTACTTTTGACATGCATGCATACATCACAATAACATAAGTATGGTGTTCTTCCATTATAATCTAAATAATTTATTGGCGTGAAGTTCAAATCGACAAAGGCAGTGCATGTATTTGGTCGTTTTCATTTATAACGTTGGTTTGTAAGGCGGTAAGAGGAAGAAGTTCACAAGTTGCGAGAGAATATTTATGGCTGAACGTTTTTTTTAGAACTTGTAGCTACGCGGTTGGCTAAACTAACTCTGTAAATAGTCTGTGTAGATGGTACATGTGCATTAGGAATGACTTTCCTAATGCACGTACAGAGTTAATTAGAACAAAGTTTCACCCCATTGGTACTGTTTTGAACAGGATAAAGAAAGTAGCGGGATCTTGAACAGGGAGATCTGCAGCAAACATTGCTGCTGTAAATGCAGAATTCATCCTAAGATGTGTTATCGACGCAAGTTTCTCCATCACATTCTTTAATCTAATCAGTAACAAAAAACCAATCAGCTAATTAAGACAGATTATATCCAACGCTCTTTATGTGCACCCATGTAAACTTGCCCCGTGGACAAACCTGATTTTGACTCTTTTTGCCCAAATGGCAATAACTTTGCAATGCAAGCACTGTTTGACATGAAATTTTCACCATACAAGGACACGATACCATAGTTTATAGATATATAAAATTATTCTTGAATTATTTTCCAATTTTAAGTTACGTGACATTGAACTTCAATAACGCTTTTATTGGTCAACCCTGTATATCTCCAGGCTGTGACGTATTCAGACTTATGACTATTTTGTTAGGCTAAGCAGTCTCACTACACGTTATGTGTTCATAACCAAAATAAATCAATTCAGGCAAAGATCTCCTAAAATATTCCTATATTACAAATCTCTCTTTTCATATATTCACTTACAGGGTTTGAACATAGGACCCCTCACATGCCAATCCAATGTTCAGAAATACAAGACCCCAAACGGGCATATCTCTCGACAGCAATTTGCTGACCATATACCACAGAAAGTCAATGATACTGTATGATACCGAAGTTTTGCATGTACAGTCTTTTCCAAAAAACTGACAAATTAATCTGATTCAATGAACAGAACAGAAGATAAAATGTAAGTTGCATTCACCACAAATTAGCAGTGATATAGATCTTACATTTTTTTTCACAGTAAAATAAACATGAATGATGAACCAATTCAGAAACTGTTAAAGGAGCCATACAGTGAGTTTCTCAGGTATATTGCCTATGTTGTGACACATTCAGACTTAGTATTTCTTCATTTGCTTCTGTAGGACATGGTATACGCTAGGCTCCGACGTCTTATCCAAAATAAGATGCAGGTAACTGTTAATCAATCTAAGCACTTGATTGGCCCGTATCCTGAAGGTATAACACGCGTAACGCATTGGGGATTGCGTGAATATCTTGTAATGCGTAGTTAAGTGCGGTACGTCATGCAGAGGTCGCGCGTGTAAGCATCGCCATTTTATCAACCTCTTCAACAAAGCCTTCCACTGACGAACAATTGCTGTGTAATTACAATTAGATAGAGTGCGTGAGCAGCCAAGGTGTGTAATTTTACTTGTCAAAATTTTGACTTATTATGATCAGCCGTTACCTGCGATGTGGGCAGTCTGAGCCATGTAGTGAAGCGCCTACAACGAGGGTACCAGCGTTACTTGGTAGGATTCAGCAGGTTTAGCCTACATACATACATACATACATAAATGGCATTTATACCGCGCCATTTCATAAAGATCACGGCGCCAAGGCTACACTCACCACCCCATATACCGTATACACATATACATGCATGTAATACATGCATGTATTATATAACAGCTAAATAAAGTAATGGACTAAATGAATTCAGCTAAATAAATCCGTGTCACTTGATTGGCGCATCTTGGGTCAAGTGCCATTGGTCATTTGGTCCATTTGATAGTAAACATCTCCAACCATGCAATTATAGTGCCATGCAAAAGTTTTGATACATTGCACAGTTACCTTTTTTGGTAAGATCAGTCGTGGGCGTAATTTTAAATCGAGTACGCTTGCACCGGCTTGCAGTCAGCGGGCGCAGCATAAAACGCATCGTTGCATTAAAGCCGACATGTACAGTTACCATAGATATTGTCTCGTTTGTTTTGTTTACAAAGATTTATTTAGCTGTAATATAAAACAAATAATGAATGTTTCTTATTTGTGTCGATGGAACAAATATTTCATTCCGTGAAAGATCAAATGCCCCATTCAACTTGGCTTCGCCTCATTTGAATAGAGCATCTTTCACCTCATGAAATATTTGTACCATTCATTATTTGTATACTGACCTTTCTAAGTATTTCCACTGCAAAAATCTGTCAAAATACATGCTGTTCTGATATTCCCTGAAAGGTTCACCCTTTAGGTATTCTCTAACAACCCTGCAAGCAAATGTCACAAAGAAATGTCAGAAAATGTTAGAGGGATTTGTCCATTTTGACATGTGTCATTTTCAATGACAAGTAATTGACCTTGGCCTTAAAATGAAGGTTACAGGGTTTTCATAATCATTTCACAAAACCCATTCACACTCTTGTAGTTTTTATCTAATACTAATGGAATATTTGATATTTCACATGTGATGCATAAATTAAACTACACAATTTCAGACCTTCATTTCAAGAAATGCGAGGAAAGTCATTAATCGCTCTTCTGGCAAAGCCAATGGGACCCATTCAACAAGTAAATGTTTTAAAATGTTCTCCGATTTTCTTAGGTTGCTCCAAAAATTGATTCAAAGTTCGTCATGTGAGTGCAAGAAAGTCGTATCTGCAATGGCTGCCCTATGATATGTTTATTTTATACTTTGTCACAAGAATGTGACCTGAAGAACCATTTCAAGAACCACAGACCCAAGACTGAAGATTATAAAGTGTGCAATCCCAATTTATGACAAATGGCAGCTATTGCAGATACAACTTTCTTGCACTCGCATAACGAGTTAGGAGTAAGTGAATTAATTTACTTAGAGTATAGGAATTCTTTTACATGTAATGAATTCATTTACCGTAAAGCAATTATGACATTTCCCGAAACTGAAATAACATGATTCTTTCATTTACGTTGTGTGGTTGCCCAGTTTAAAATTCATTTCAATATGATTCTTTCTCTTTTTTTTCCATTTTTCATTTTCAATTGGGAGACAATGTGTCAGTCATATTGAAGATCTTTCACATAACATTTTTTCACAAAAATTGGAAATTTGATACCCGATACAAATGAACTTAATCATTTCCAAATAAGGCATTTTTATCGTAACGTAACTCATATTCTGCTTTTGAGTAACACAGAAACTAATATGCTTCTGATGATGCATTAATGGGATGAATCCTACAATTGGCCATACTTATGTTCTACAATCTTCAAAAAGGTCTTTGCCAGGTGAATTCTGCAAGCCTTCTTAGCATTCTGTCACTATTTATTGCTAATTTACATTCTGTGATCTTCACATACATGAATACTAGGTGAATTCTGCAGTCTTCTTGGCATTTTGCTACTATTTCATTGCTAACTTACGTTCAACAATCTTGAAATTTTATTCATAATTTTTTTGTTCTGCAATCTTCAAAGTTCTTTACTAGGTGAATTCTGCAGGCCTTCTAGACATTTTGTAGCTAATTTTTGGTCTGCAATCTTTAGTGGTCTTTGCTACTCAGTACAAGTGAATTCAGCAGGCCTTCTTGACATTTGTTTACTATTTTACTGTTATCCTATGGTCTGTAATCTTCACTGAAGTCTTTAGTAGGTGAATTCTGTACGCTGCCTTGACATATTGTTGCTAATTTTTTGGTCTGCAATCTTTAGAGGTCTTTGCTACTCAGTGCTAGGTGAATTCAGCAGGCCTTCTTGAATTGTTTTACTATTTTACTGCTAACTTACGTTCTGCAATCTTCAAAGAGTTCTTTACTAGGTGAATTCTGCAGGCCTTCTTAACATTTTGTTACTATATTTACTGGTAACTTACGTTCTGCAATCTTCAAAGAGTTCTTTACTAGGTGAATTCTGCAGGCCTTCTTGACATTTTGTTACTATTTCATTGCTAACTTCTTCTATTTTTTCTGGGGACTAAAAATAAAAATTAAGTAAACAAATATTGTATTAATTAACATTTATTGTTTCATATAATTTATCAACTGCAACCTTCATATATGTATATGTGTTAAAATTCTTTTATTTTTCGTGAGAATCTTTTTGAAAAATTGAGTACATTCTGTGCATTTAATACAGGAAAGTCTTGTTAGACCGTCTGAAGATATACAGCAAGATGCAAGAATGTTAAGAACTTTTTATCATTTTAAAAAGTACTTAAGTGCATAAGGGGTGGTCCATATAGACCCTGGATTAGACCCTGGATTTTGTTTTTCGAGCGAAAACGCAACTTAACCTAATAAAGCTGTTTTATTAGTAATTGTCAAGGTAGGGGTTACGCATGTTTTGGTGCAAAAAAAATTCAAATCGGTCATGTCGTTTTTGAGATAATTAGCATAAACTGGCAAAATGATGGCGCTGTTCGAATTTTGTTTTGTCCCTAAAACCGAAACGAAACAACTAATTTGAATTTTTATTTCAGCAATGTATTTGTAATTATAATCTGCTATTAGGCCCTTCGCACTTAATTATTAGTTTCCTGTTTACAGCACGTGTCCGAAATTGGTGCAGCGTCAAATAATTAATTATTTGTATCTATTTAATTATTTGACATTTTCGCCAAAAAATCTTAATTTTGGTGGATATTTTCATGAACTGAATAGCGATCATCACTTTTGAGTTTAAGCCGTCTCTATCCAACACAGAATAGTCGCCAAATTTCAATTCCATGAATGTTCCAACATAAAAATTACTGGGCGATTCTGCTCGCGAAACCCATAAAATCACCACCTTGAACACCATAAACGGAGGCAAACAGTGGAGTGTTGAAGTTCATATTTGATAAATATGATCATTTTTTGGGTTGGGTAGGCCTATGTGCACTTATGCGACAGGTTTGATTGCAGAGCTTGCTTCTGGCAGTGGTACTAATACCACTGCCAGAAATTTCGGATAAACATTAAGCAGTGCATCCTTCTATCATCTATTTCTTGATTTTCAAAAACTGTTGAAGTTCCTTCAACAATTGCTCCATGTTCAGGTCAAGTTCCTCTTATACATAAATCTGGAGTAATTTTTGCATTGCCCCCCCCCCCCCTCCCTTCCTCTAGTATTTTGCCACCATTTGCTATGTTTTGGATGCATCATACATTCGGCTAATTAATTCGGCAAAATAATTAATAATTAATAATTAAAAGTCACCTCGTCCCTTTTTTTGAATCTTAAACAGGAAACTAATAATTAAGTGCGAAGGGCCTTATGAGCCAAATTTCATTGACAAATTCCTTTGGGAAGACAGATTTCCAATTTTTGACCGGAAATTTTTCGAGAAAAATGAAAATTTGACACAAATTAGATATCTGGCCGCCATTTTGAAATGGAATGACGGATTTTTAATTTTTTTGTTTTATATGAATTTAATTGAAATGGTGTATCACTGTGTACAGTTTTAAAGATAAATAATGTGGACAACATTGTTTTTAAAGCGTTAAAAATCCAGGGTCCATATGGACCCCTCCCCCTTGTGCACTAACAGGATTCTAAAACACCTTATGCACTTAAGTGTTAAGATTCTTGTGAAAAAATTACTTAAAAGACAGGCCTGACAAACTTAGAACCATTCTTGTGCATGTCTGGAATCGAGCCTACTTTCCAATTATAGCTTTTGGCTACATTATTTGAAGGATGCCATTTAGCAACCTAATACCATTTCCTTTTGCTAACATCAATATTGCTAATGTTCAAACTTCCTGTTCCAATACTGGAAAGCTCTGGCATAATTGTTTGTAATGGTGGTATGGCAACAGGCTATAATATTTACTACTGCTGTAAACACACTACCCATTTATAACCCATCTATCAAAATTCACTTTCAATGGCTTTTAAACCAACTAGATATGATCATCTTTACTCTGTTTATTATTTACAACAGGGACTTCCGTTTGAGGGGAGTGAGCTCTGTTGAGCCACCCTGCTCCCCTCAAATGCTTTATGGGAGCTCAATTAATAGAGCGCCTTGCATGATGGTATTTACGTCTAAATTTCCAGGTAGCTCCCCTAATTAACTTCGGGAGAAGTTTTGATAGAGCCTCTGCAAATTTTAAATGGAAGTCCCTGTTACAATACAGTGACATTGCTTCTCCATTTAATTGTCAAATTAAGAACTAATTCCTGATCTCACTCCAAAAGTGTTATCACAGATAGCGTACCCATTATCATCATTATCTGATTTGTTAAGACAGATTCGGTGTTTTTAGGCACATTAAATACTCCATGCAACAATCATCCATATTAAAACAATGACTTACATCTGCATAGAGGTATTTGGTAACAACTTCGTGAGCCAACTGCGCTCTTTTTTCTGTTGGTGCACATTCATATTCACGCTGTAAAGAAAAAGATGGGAAACAAAATTAATCAAGAAATTTGTGAATAGATTGCTTTATTGGAGTTGACCGCTCTACTTTAAAGGGCATTGAACAAGTTCAGCATCATCCCCAAACTTTTCCCAAAAACATTTTAAAGACTTTTGTATAATTCTAAGTATTACTATTAGTATTAGCGGTAATAATGACAACATGCAAAGTTTCATTGTCAAATTCAAACCCTATATATCAAAATATTTAGATATTCTATTATTTTTAATTATCGTTGTCGACAACGATAAATACTGTCCTCTATAATTAAATTTTTAGAATTGACCTTTTCAGGAGATTTAATGAAAATTCAAAATTTCTTTTGATTTATCTGCAATCTATGATGTGAAAGGAATGTTTTACAAACAAATCTTTGGCTCTCTCTTGATATATAGCATCAATAAATATGTTTAGAGAATAGCCTCATACCCAAAATCAACAAACAAAATAAAATTGCCCTTTTAACTAATATATAAGTTATCAATGAAAAAGGAGTTAATCTGTGTTTAAAACATCTCAAAAATGTCATTGAAATTAAGTTAAATTTCACAAATACAAAGAAATATATTTGTCACCACCTTTAGTATGTTTTTTTTTTCGACTGACTTTTCCTGCCTCTTTTTCTTTAGTCAATGTACCTGCATATGAGTTGTTCCTTAGGTCTTGTCTTTGTTTATTTGTCCATCTTTTTGTATTAAGATTTGTGTTAACCCTTCATTTTTGGAAAGGATTTTACCTGTAACTTGCCAACTAAAAATAAAATCCATATAAAAGTATAGGCCCTACATTTCTAAAAGCAAATTTGCATGTGGAACACAGTTGTGATGTTTATTTTAGACAAAAACCTTGGATTTTGGCCCTAGGGCCAAAATATGCATTTTTGGCGCCAACAATTTCTGGAAAGCCTGACTAAAATTTTCTTTTGCAAAAATCAACATCACTATCGTGTTCCACTTGTCACTGCACTTTCTAGAAATTTATACGTTTGTATGGAATTCATTTTTCTTTGCTAAGTTATAGAAAAATTGTTCCAAAAATGATGGCTTGACACCAACCTTAATATGAATTTTGTTGTTGTAGTGTTTTACATCCCATACATTTGGTGACATTTTCACTTCTGAATTTTGTTGGCAGATGGTATATTTTGTTGAGAACAATTTGTAGTCTCTTGTCACTATATTAAATTGCTTACGTCAAATCAGTTTAAAATAAACAATGTGGTCAATCAAATGAAACCAAGCTCTCTATGCTATATCCTTTAACATAAAATGGAAAATGCTTTGTAATAATTATCAATTACAAGCAATTTGTTGTTGGAAATATTGGCCTGTGGTCACTATCACACTTTTCAGTCACAACTAAGTGATAGTCCAGTTGTATTCTGTAAAGTTCCTATCATAGGTGTAACAAGTACCACTTGACTATAGACTTTAACTTTTATTAGGATTTTACGACACATCAACACTTCTGTGTTATTCAGTGTCAAAACAGGTTTGTTCCATAACATTTCAAAAACACAGGAATTAATAATAACATCTTCACTTGTAAGTCCTTCCAATGTCTGTTCCTTCCTCGTGAGCTCTTTGAACAGTAGATTTTTCAAAAATTGTTCTTTCAATAACAGTCACTACAGATTGGTACAAAGTCTTATACAGTCGATTTTCATCAATGTTAATCAATTCGTCTCAACAGATATGTACACAGTCTATACAGTCGATAAGAATACTTCAAACATCTCAATCAGTATCAGTCAATCCAACAATTATGCCATCAACAACTGTACGTTCAATATTAGCTTCGACACTCCAACGTCTGTTCCTTTATCTCGAGTTCCTTCAATAATAGATTCTACAATATTCCCTCTCTCAACAAATGTCTCAACAGATATGGGCACAGTCCAAACAGTAGACAAGAATGTTTCATCAGCATTAGTCATTCCAACAACAATGATATCTATATCTGATCTTTCGATATTATCTTCCACCACTAATTATAATCCTTCAAATGTCTAAACCTTTATTATTGACATCGTTCAACAGTAGAAATTGATCTATACGCTAAAAACTATTTACAACCAACATTGTTTACAACAACATTGGTCCCCTTTTAGTCGCCTCTTACAAACATGCAGGGGATACATCGGGCCTATTCTACAACCCTGGACCCGCACGGGGCCACTTGACTATAGATATATAAACAGAGCAAAGTTTATTTTCATTATTGCATAGAGACCGACTCAGTCCTAAGGTACAATTAGTGACCAATAACACTTCTGGTCATGTTTGGCTGAAAAAGTATTTACAAAATTGTCATGATTTACTGTGCTCCTTGTAATGATAAGGTCAAAAAAATTGCTCGGTTGTACTCTTCCTATTTACTTAATGTGAAAATGAAAATTTTCACATAGAAGCATTGATGTTCTGGTCCAACTATTATTTGATAATGTTGTAGTCCACTAATAATTTATGAAATGACCAGTAAATTATGTTGTAGTCAACTAATAATTTATGAAATGACCAGTGGTGAATTTTCAAAAGGTAATAAAAATGGCAATAACATTTCTTCTGTAGGTGAATGACCACAACTTTATTCTGGACTACCGTTATATGATGAATTTGGAATGGAAACTAATATTCACATATATGAAACTTATTCTGAGATCTGTTCAAGATAAATAACCCCCCTATATTTAACATATTCTACACATTACTATTCAACTTCTGAAAAACTTATCCTCACAGACGGAAAGAACAACATGTCATCTAGCCTACATCAGTTTCACAGTGACTATCTACTGAAGATAACATATGTGCATGATGTTAAAATTCATGAGCATTATATGATTGACCTACATTTTACAGCATATATAGGTTTTCAATTAATTTGACATCATATCAATAGCACCGATTTTGATACACATTATTACATTGCCATAATGTAGATTGGATGAATTCAACATTTGTACCAGTGGTAACATGTATAAAAAGACAAAATGACAAAAGCGGTAGAACATCTGTTCCATATTTGCTGTCTATTTCTGTCAAAAAAGGATTAAAATACCTAATTGGATAACAAACTCAACATCAGAGAGAAATTAGGGCATGATAGACTTTGGCCTGACATAGTTCAAGCCATATGGAAAACACAGGTCCATCCATAACTAGGGCAAGTGTAATAGCGCTTATCTGGTAATGGTGTCATATTTGGATGTTACAAATAAATGGTAATTTATGCACACCTGAGACAAAATGAGTAATTTTGACAAAATATGGACGAGGTGAAGTGATATTCAAGCATACACTCTTCCCCTTCTTCTTTTCTAACATATTCATGATATTCAATGATTGTTTATTTTACCCCTTGCAATAGAAGGTTGATTGTCCCCAGTGATTTTTCCAGACACCTATAATAGGCCTAATTATTAAATGAAGTTTAGAATCCTCATAACATGTTTTATAAAAGTTTTTATAGTATATTTTATTGTTAAAAAAATGTTTTTTTTATAAAAACTGTCAACAAATTATTTTATCAGTTTTTAGACAGTTACATGTCCAACAATGTGGATTGGTAATCTCTCACTGCCATCCATAATTTGAAGTTAGTCAATTTATTTTAATATCTATGTACAAAACTGTAAATACAAGCAGTGCCTTTTCAGAATGAAAAATAAAATCTGATTTTATTTTATATTGCCAATGGCTGCCAGCGCCAGTTGCTTTTAATAAGGCAGGCCTTAAGTGGCTGCGACAGATGGCATAATAGGCATGAAGATGTAAACCCACCATGACAACCTATAGTAAATTATATAACCTATCTGCTAAACTCATCTCAACCACATCAGTTGTACCAGTTTAAAAAGTTCGGGTGGAGGGGTTACCCACATAATGAAGGATGTACATTTCATGAAATAATGTTTTCTAAAATAGCTTCAAACACTTTTAGCACATGTATTGAAAGTCTAATTAGGGTTGATTTTCCTAATTATTAACCCTAATCCCACTGAATCTCAATTATCAAATCTCAAATTAAGAAAAATAAATAGAGGAATTCTATCTGTGCTAGGCCACCTTAAATGAAGCAGTGGTCAAAGTGTTAGGGTTACTATTCAGAGCAATGTTGTAAGATTATGTTCAAAAATAAATTTGAGGTAGAGCAGTTTCAAATAAAGATCATGACTAACTTTAAAGAAGGGCATACATATGCATAATTTCTCTGAACTTTTTTGTCATAGAGAAAATGGGGGAGCAATTCTGAAACATAACCAATTGAGTGTTGCTCTGGCAAATTGAGCAGAAAGTCACGATTGAAGATTTTGAATAAATGGCTGTTAAAGTAAAAAAAATAAAATTTAGTTTTTTGAAATTAAACACATTAATGCATAAGTGTCAAACTATGCCTCGCGTTTTGTTGATCAGTTATGCCGGGAAGTGTAATTATTCACGGGTAATTGATCAAATTTTGCTATAATACGCTATAGTATAGTAATCAGTAACTTTAAAATCGATTTGCAACAATTTTTTACTGACAGATTTTGAGTGGCTGCCTTGTATTTTGATCTCTAAATGAAGATTGTAGAAAGAAAGTATGATATATCATATATCATTCGAAAGCTGAGATTATAGAAAATTAAAATATGTCAGACTCAATTTTGAAAATCGAGACTTTTCGCTCATTTTGCCAGAGCACCACTTAATTGTTACATCAATACTTAAATTCAAATTTATAGGTTTAAAAAAAACTGAAGATAACATCACTTGTCAAAACAAATGCTTGACTTTGTAAATATGATCATTATCAGTGATATCACTCAATGACAATTAATAGATCTTTTTATGTAACCACTTAGCCTATTTTTATCTGGAAATCTCAATCCTCCTGAAGATCAAGAAAAATTATTTGTACTTTCACCCATTTGCAGCTAGCGATAAAAGATATATAACTGAATAGGTATAATAATTCTTTTTTTAAAGGATAAGATTGAATACCAATCATCCTGTAGGTTTCCTGTCTAATTTAATGTCCAATAGCTATGCAGCTTGTATCATACGCTGGGCTCCCACGTCTTATCCAAAATAAGACGCCGGTAACTGCTAATCAATTTAAGCACTTCATTGGCCCGTATCCTGAAGACATTTGTTTTCAGCGTCAAACACTTCCACGTGTGACGCATTGGTGATTGCGCGAATTTCTTGTAACGCGTAGTTAAACATGGTGCGTCAAGCAGAGGTCGCACATGTAAACATTGCCATTTTGTCAACCTCTTCAACATAACCTTTCACTCAAGAACGATTGCCGTGTAGTTAGATAGGGCGAGTGAGATGGCAAGTTGTTTTAATTCTACTGGTCAAAATTTTGACTAATTATGATTAGCCGTTACCTGCGATAATGGGCAGTCTGAACCATATTGTGAAGCGCCCACATCGAGGGTACCAGCTTACTTGTATCATGTCTTAGATGTGATATGCAAATTGCATCCATCTCTTCTCCTGATGTAAAACCATGCGAGACACCTAGCTGCTGACAACATGTGAAGACTGATTAAAAGGTTAATAAATGCGCATTTAATACGCGAGTCAATTTTGATGCGTCCAATTCACAAGGCCCATAGGGGCCAAGTACATTGGACAGCAATCAAAATTAACCGCAAGTGCATTGATTTTTTCTCATTTTACGAACATAATTAATTAACACGACTGAAAAATAATATTGTATCTTTTGTGAAAAGAAATAATGTCTTTAATATGACCAACAAAATCCAAAACTTGTCTCAACTAAATAAATAATCACCAAACAAAAACAATGAAACATTCATATGCACTAAACGCCCACCACGCAAACCGGAACGCAACAAGCGCAGTGCATTGTGAAAATCCATTGCACTCCGCGTACTTTATATATTCTTGCGTTCTGATTGGCTAGGTGACACGGGGAGTGTATGAATCCAGTGCAATACACACACAGGACACTTCTTCTACTTCTACGTTGATAATCAGCAGGATCCATATTTTTGGACGTAAATGCCGATACTCTGGTCCTAGAGTTGATGACGTATTTTTGACATACGGTCATGGTTGCCGGGGAAGGTTCCCCTACTCTTATTTCGAACGGCCATAGCCTAGCCCGTAACGTTCTTTTACATCCGACAGTGTGTCAGGAAAACTTCAGATGGGACCGACGGCTTAACGTGCCCTCCGAAGCACAAAGCAAGTAGAGTAAAGTTTCTTGCTTAGGGAAACAAGGAGACGTGCCAGGACCGGGGCTCGACCCCATGACAGATGTAGTTCATGTGATTACGAGTCCAACGCTCTAACCACTCGGCCACGCTCCCCTCCCCTTTGGACAGAAACTTTCAACCATGTCAGACCTTGTGCCTGACTGTTTCTTGCTTTAGAAACTTGCGCATGTACAAAGTTTTCTGATCATTTTAACAAATTATATATCGACAGATAAGCATCCATAAAAATTTAATGGAGTAAACAAACACAAAACACATTAGAAATTGGAATGGATGAAAAACATTGACATTCATTTCTCATTTGCCTTATCAAGCAATGTGTATAAGGTACATTTGGAACTGTTTATAAACACTTTTACATGGAGGCCTGATACAACAAGGGGTCCCTGAAAATGTTTCCAGGTTTCAATGTTGGTGGAGCCTGAAAAATTGCTCTTAAATTTGAGTCGGTGAAGTTAACATATATTTAAATTCTCAGCGAAAAGGGGGAGTGAGAAAAATTTTGAGGCCGGTAAAAGAGCCCAAAAGTGGTCAATATTTTATGGGCAGAATGAGCTTTTAACTATATAGGTAAGGTAAAATGGTAGCTCCTAAAATGATCAATATGACTAAGACTAGAGGGTGTATCACCATAGGAGCAAAGATTTCTTTGAACTGAAACAAAAACAAAGAGTATTCTTAACTTTCTTCAGAATAATAGATGTGTTGCAACTATTTTCAACAACATCGAAAACTGTCAGACTGACTTTAACCTCATCACTGCATAACAACGTTATCCTGCTTCATAGTTTAGATGCAATAATGTAGGTTTTTTCCGCATATTTTAATTACTTTTGACTAAAAGCATCACTCTAAAATGTCCACACTCATCTTCAATGACCTTGAATCAGTCTAATGCAACAGTACTTGGTAACTAGGCAACATAGGGAGCAATAGCAGATCTCAATAACCTACAAGGCTGGAATCATATCTACTATGTTCATTGCTGGGCCGATAGAAAAAGGAGGGTACAGCTACCGGGACGTGCATGCTACTTGATATTCATTGAATCAAGTGTCTTTAAAAATCTATGATTTCTATGATTTATACAATACGGCAAATTAATATTTCCACTCATATTTTTAACATTCACCACAACCACATATATATAAAGCAAAATAAACATATGACCAAGAAAAAAAATTGTTGTGTTGCCCTGAAGTGGAATTTCTGAAAAAATGAGTCGGTCGGTCTGAAAATATATATTTTTTTAATATTTTTGTTTTAAAGCACCTGAATTATGAAATTTGGGTGCATTTTCCACTATTTTCAAAATATTTTCTCAAAAAATACCCAATCTGAACAAAATTGGATGCTTTCCCAACCCTTTCCCCCCCCCCCTTTTTTTTTAAATTGGATCGGTCGCTGAGGGCAACACAACAATTTTTTGGGGGGCCTAAGAACAGAAAACAATGGAAAATTCTATGAATAGTCAAAACGGACAGCAACATTGACTTTATTTTGCTACACATTGTACTTGACACAGCTGTAGCTGATTTCCTGGGTGAATAAACCACAGCCGTCAATTCACACCACCTGTTTAACCATCACATACTGCTGGCTCACATTATTCTAATGTTAAAATAAAAGGCCAGCAATGTTCAACTCTCAGTGAACCCAAAGAACTGCCCAAGACCTTGTCAGTTCAGGATCATGGCTGGGTGAACTACTTTTATAAAGGATAGCAGAATATCTTTCAGTGGGATACACCAATAAATCCAGCCAAAATGTGAAAATTGAAGTTCGCAAGTGTTACAGAGTTCCTTAGGTATGCTATGGGTTTGCTCATGGTGCAGGTGCGTAGACAGGATTGCATACCATGAGTTGCGCAATAAATCCTATTCCAAAACGGTGACGGGTCCAGGGGCCGCTAGGGGCACCTGCCTATATCGGACAGGTTGTCAAATGTATTATTACCAGTAATTATGACTACTGCGCCCTTTTTTTGTTGTTTTCCCATTGTTTTTATTTATTTTCTCTTTATCTCATTTTTTTTTTCGTAATAGACCCCCGGGTGCGTGCATCCCCCTGGCTACGCCAATGTGGTGGGTCAAAGAATTTGAATTTTATAAAGTATTTCAATCTTTTTAAAGCAGGAAAACATAGTATAAGTTTATTTATGCCAAATATTCTAGCCATGACCATTTTTTCAGACATCCATATGGAAACGATAATGATAATGAGCAAGTATAATTGGATGTGAACATCACAGCATTAACTTAAAGCAATACTATTTTTTTAGTTTAATGTGTATTAAAATTGGAGAGCAGTAATATGTTATCCACGTTTTTGACAAAATACACTTGAAAACACTTTTAGATAATCACATTCCTGCATTTTAGGCTGTTTTTACTCAAAACCGTTTCTGATCAAGTCCATGGGGATCCACATAGAGGTGAAATTCATGTGATGTAAAAACTTGCCCCTTTTCTAACTAAATAAAAAGAAAAGTACAACATAAATGTATGATGAAAATTTTACTGAATTCCAACAATTCGTTACAAACTTTCAGCATTCTAAAAATCCTCATACGCTATCGTATTGTAATTACAGTCGGACCCCGGACAATAATTAGAAAATCACACATTTCCTCACTTTTCTCAAAAATACAAACATATTTGAAAGAATGGATTGGGAATTTTAACATATACCAGTCAGTGATTCTTTCTAGCTAAACTCAATTTTGATAGACGTGAACTTGAGGATGAAAAGTGGATCATGAATTGACCCTTTAATTACTTCTAAGGGGTGCTATGAAGCTCAAGAGTTTGAGTAACGATGCATTTTGAAGATATGTTTCCAAATATTATGACCCATGTCAAAGGGCGATTCGTAATTTTTGGGTAATCCTCTCATATCAAAAACTGAGAGGAATATATTTCCCGATTCCCACCCCTATGAGGGAAAATACTGAGCATTCAATGCTTGAAAGAAGAGAAAACACTCCTAGTATTAGCAATGAACCATATGGATCATTTACATACAGATTTAGATCAATGTGCATCTCTGTAAGTGGCTATGCATCTAGATCAGATCCAGATCTAACGTCCAGGTAGCTTCCATCAAAGAGAGTAGGATTTCAGATCTAGATCTCGGAGATGTGCAGTGCATTGATCTGGATCCATGTAAATCATCAGAGAAGTTTCCTTAATATAACACGTGTACACAGTTGTATAGTATTTGTAGAAAGAATCACATTATCTGTTGGATGAGTTTTTAAAATTTCTCTAGGTCTAGACATGGACACCTAAAGAGTCTGGTCTACCAATCAAAAGGGCATGATCATCCGAACAACGATCATGTAAATCTATAATTCCCTTCCATATTTGTATAAATACCAATGCGTTAATACTAGGCCTCGCACCATGAGGTATTCCTCTGTATATTTGGGCACACCATGATACATGGCAATGGTCATCAAAGGTTAAAGCAGGACCAGCTTGCAGTGCTGGAGAAAATAACACAATGCATCAGTGCTGCAAGAGTCTAAGATATGACAAACTTCACAATACCATGCTACTGCAGTGACCCATGGTGTCAGACATGTTCCAATGGCCAATGATGATATTTGATCAGACATTTCATTCAATTTTAAAGAAGTCCTATCCGAAGATGTTTGATTTTCAAAATTGTTAATTTTGATGTCATTCAAATCGTCATATTCTTATGATACCTGGGGTTCTAATGTCGATTCTGAAGTTAGGGTGAAAAAATCAATTACTGTTATCTTACTGTCCAGGTTAGAACTTCGATATTTTGTTCAAATGGTCAACATTTTGTTTAAACCTCCCAATTCCATTAAAGATTTTTCAATAAGCCATTTAGATAATTCAGATCAGAATGCATGGGTTAAAACATGATGGATATTATACTGCATGGCCCATTTGCAGTATTTCAATGGAAGTGAACTTTGCACTTTTACCAAAAATTCACATTTAGTTCATCTGAAATGCTTTTGAATGTGATGAATACTCAAAAATATTAAAATAACCATCAAAGACTTACTTAACGCTTTCTAGTCGGAACACTTTTTCCGCCAAAGGCATTTTATCTGAAAACTGACTTCTAAAGTAAATTAAATTTATCTTTAGAAATATTCTATATCATTCAATGAAACATCAGCATAATAGACCTTTATGAACTGTATACATTGCCTGTGATAGTGTTTTGGAAGGTAAGAGGTTGTAAAAATTATCATACTATAGTATTAGTTAGGGCGTACCCCATACGCCTGAGCTGGCAGTAATTTAGGGCATACCCCATACGCCCTACGACAGGGAAAGGTTAACTGCCTAAAAACTTTCAGTGGTGTTTCTTGCAAAAGATATCACAAAAAATGCAGAAAAGTCAAAAGTCCATTTGTGCAGTAGTCAATCTAGAGGGATTGTGTTAGTATATATCCCCTGTCCAAAATGTAATTTTTACCCACAATGCATTCTGATCTGAATTATCGAAATGGATTATTTGGTAACTTTTGAAACAAGAAAAATGCTGGGATTTACACTGATTTTAAAGACGTAAATGTGAGCAATCCAAAATACAAAAAAAGATAATAATTGCTTTAAATCACAAGTATCTATGCATAAAAAATTGATTCTATCAAACAAATTTTGGAAAACCATATTCCACAGGTCGCTGGTATAATGCTTTACCTTATACAATGTATACTACTCTCTTCAAGGTATATAGAGTACATGTGCTGTTATCAAGGTATAGAGTACATCAGGATCTCTGAGTACATATATGCTAAGGCACATTATGCTCATCCTAAATTCAACTGTGATTGTGAACCGTACTGTTTTTGCCGGGCATGCAGGCTGATATCTCACGATTCAGACATGTCAGTCTAAATGCTGCCAGGCATTGATTAACCTAGCTGATCAACAGTAGCTTCATATTGTTCCAAGTAAAATTCATCTTATAGTGCACAACAAGTCTGTGATAGAGCACAAAACTAAGGTCTATCTGGGTTGAGCACTGGGACAAACACAAGTATAGTTTTGTTAAATGAGCACATCAGATAAAATCTATTTAACTTATAATGTGATAATATGCACCTCCCTACTCATAGCAGGTTGAAAAAAGTCAAAAACAATTTCTATTTCTATAACTTATAAAAAAAAATCAAAAATTTTTGACAGATTGTAGGCTTGATACTTCTTATTGGAATTACAAACAATATTTTATAAATATGCTGAGTTGATTTTGAATGATAATGTAACAAACCCGCTTTGTTTTGCCCGAAAATCCAGACGAGAATTACGACTCTGAGTTCGCCCTGTTTGAGCTGTGAGATGCCTGCAACATCAGTAAAGTTGTAACACTTGCAAGTCCAGTTTTAGGTTATTTCTTTTGTTGTATACATACTGGATAAATGACAATATTCACAAAACAAATAATATATTTTGTTTGCTAGTTTTGATTCTATCGTGCCTTTCATTGAGTCATGGGTATTCAGAATTTTGTCCATGTGTCCATTTATCCATGTGGAATCCTGGCTAACACCTTTCTCCAACATCTCTACAACTACAATATACCTACATCATTCCATGTCTTGTTTTGTCTTGGTATAGGAAGTTCCACTTTTTTCCCTTTATTTCATGACCATGAAAATTTTAGAAGCATTGAACCAATGGGACTATTCTTGTTTAAAAAAAGCAAATCAGGACCTTCCCATCAAGCCTTGCTTACAATAGGATTTTTGTGCAAATGTAATAAGTGGGTTTGGTGATGAAACATAGCACAATCATCAGACCTCATCCCAAATTTGCATTTCAGATATATTTCATCACTAAACTCTCTCATTACAACCCATACAAAAAATCCTATTGGAAGCAAGGCATGATGGGAAGGTCCAGATATCTTCTTCTATTCTGGTTTGAATAAAGTTAAATTTGAAATGGTCTAAAAGTCGTTTCCTTAATTATGTCTATAAGAAAATGAACAAAAAAAGTCATAGAATGTTGGGATTTAACAAAACCACTTTAAAGCTCACCAACTATCAAGCAAATCTGAAGCAAGATTTGACCAACATTGTCATGAAATTTTAACATGACAGACACTTTAAACAAGACGAGCACTAGATCAGGTTACAGAATTGCAATCTTTTAAAATATACTGCTGTGCATAATTTGCTATTACAGGGATACATTTACACTTCTGATGCATGAGATATGAGGAAATATACCAGGAGCAAACACTTTAACATGACGATGGTGATACCGATAAATGCAATTTTGAATATTAATGTCCTGCTCCCTCTGGGCATATTGGAGAAAGTGTCGATGAAATCACACAGACAAAAAGTCTGTTTCCGTTTTTTTCTCGGCTGTTATAATAAACATTATTTTCAGAGACTGTAAATTATATATCCAAAAGAGCAAATGAGCGGTGCTCAGGCAAAATGAGAGGGAAGTCGCACTTGATGATTTTGAGAAAACAGCTACTGAAGTGAAACATAGGTAAAATATTCAATATTCATTTTTTGATGGAAATTGCATCTATAGATATTCTTCTAACTATATGCAAAATTTGGGCAACACGTATTACCTGGAATGATAATTTTAACGGTTTTCGATTCGAAATGTTCTGTACAACTTGCAGTATTAAATATGGGTCTAGGTCAGTGATAACATTATTTTAAACTTTTTGAAAACAATTGCAGATTGTGAAGATGTTTATAGAATAATGTTAAATGCGCATAAAATATTGCATACTAAAATTGAAACTGAAAACTCTTTATTGGTGTTCTTTCATATAGAAAACAATATTTTGAAACAGACCTTGCTCCTTTAAACGAACCTATTTACAGACGCATCAGGTTGACACTAATGACTTGGAAGTGAATCTCAAACACAACATGAATTTGTTTAACCTCATGTTCACCTTATGCACTCAGTGGATCAATCCCAACTCAGAGACTTGTATGAATTAACGCTGATTACAAGAAAACACTACTCACGCTGTAGGTATGATTATTACTATAATAAATGCTGATTGGGCAGCTTAACAACAATTTGCGACTACAAAACTACTTTAATTTAAAACATGACTTTGTTTTCCATCAAACTTTTCCTTCTATGTAGTCAATTATTGCCAACAAGAAGTGCTTGTATGCCAGACTTGAATGAAACAAACTTGAAGCAAGAAAAAGTATATACCATTAGGCCTAGCCAACACAAACATACACTTCTTTATATGCCCTGGGGAGGGGGCAATCACTTTATTTTTTGACGGGGGTGTGCCACGGACAGCACAAACTTTGGAGGCTAGGGAAATGACAAGTCAGGCAAAAAGTAGGGTCTTGGGAACTCTTCACCCGTGTAAAATATAGGGTCTTGGGAACTGATGTGCAGAGCAAAAGTAGGGTCTTCAGAACTGATGTATTGGTCAAAAGTAGTCAAGAGTAGGGTATTGAAGACTGAAGCGCAGAGACTAAATTTTATGACTTCTTCTTTTTTTCCCTTTTTTAAAAAAATTAAAACACCCTTTAGGCCTATATTTGAAATGTCAAACCTCAAACTTAAATACTTTGTTGTTATTTCGTATTCGAAAATGTAAAAACAAACAGGAAAAGTGCATATTCAGACCATACAGTAGAGAAGTGTATTGTCATGATGAATAACAAATTCATATACAAAACTGTCGCAATTAACCTTCACAAACTTTTATCACATCATGTATTAACTTAGGGTAGTGAACGACTTCTAGAGAACTAACATGCTAATGAACAATTAACCCACACAGGTAGGGAGCAAAAAGAGAGCGGATGGCTTTGTTTGGGGAGTCTTGAGAACAGCGATTTCAGGAAAAATGCATAGCTAGAGAATGGCGATCAGGGGGTCTCCAAAGCCGTACATACCCGTATCACCAATATGCATGAGTGCCCTCCCCGGGCTTATATGTTAGACTTTAAGGTGCAATCCATGATTCGGATGTGATAAACACCACTCTTTTATCTATTTAGATGAATGACGCCCAAATAAACGTGTGCTGAAAATTTCACCTTTTCTGATAATTTCATAGTGCTCTCTGGGTCCTGACAATAAATAGAAATTTCAAATTGACTTTAGGCTTGTAATCTAGAGGTTGTAGGTTCAAGCCCCAGCCTGGTCAATATGGTGTTGAGTCCTGGAGCAAGACACAATAGCTGGGCCTTTTTTTGACATCATCAATCAATCATCAAGCACAGCACTCAACACCCAAGTTTGCCTCATTTGAAATTCATTTCTAGTTGTGTTCAGACCCTTGATTTACAACTGGTACTAACTTACTCCCTCTCATTTGTTATAGGATTAATTATTTCTGCTACTCCTGGTTCACGTTTTCACATGGCTGATGCATGAATTTACTTCCCACAGTTTGTAGTTGTTTACAACATCTGATTGCTACACCATCGGGAGTAAATCACAGTAAATATTGCAAATTCATCAATAAATTCAACAATCATGAATTTGTTATCCTAGAAGAATAGTTTGTTCCTTTCCTTTGATCTACTTTGTTTTAAATTTATGTGTACTACCAGTCCTGAATTAAGGAATCATACAGATGTCGAACTAACGTTTCTCTCCCTTGAAATAAAATGAACTTGGTCAATTTCATCATGTTTAAACACCTTTGATGGAATGGTTTTAACAGTTTTATATACAAAGAGATTATTTTTGGACATAAGTATAATTTACACACCAAATTGTCAGGTTCTGCTCTGATGAGCAAGACGCGTTCCAAAGTGCACCTTCTTATAGCAAATGTCACACTTACACCGATACTTACACCCGGTAGTTGTTTATACATATCGGATGTAACTTAAGTGCCGGATGTAACTGCAGTTACTTTTAGCAGGAGTAAATCATCAGATGTAAGTCCGATTTACGTCCAATTAACTTACGTCCGATCACAGTTCAGACGATAACTTACATCCGATCTTACTTCTGGCTTATTTTAACCGACTTATGTCCGATGGTACATGGTGTGGATGCCACTTGTATTCTATTTATTTCAATTATAAACACCTTCCTTGAACTATGCATCACTTCCACAATACTGAGGAACTTGATCAAATTAAAAGCCCAACGAAACCTCTTCTGGGAAGATTACCAATTTTGTAATTAAACCAAAAGTGAAAATAATAGATTACCTGCCCATTCACACAGACGTCAAACCTCAATCCTTTGAAACTTTTCATCTCCAAAAAAGTGACCATTCTCATATACTTGGAATTTCTTTGAATCTCTGAGAAACCTGAGATGCTCTCAAATTGGAACACACAGTATTTTCTTAAAATTTTGAACTATTTCTTGACTGACTTTAATAAGAAATACGATCAGTTACACTTACAACACTTGGGATTTAGCCAGAATGACCACTGAAGCATCATTGAAGTCCATGTAATGTATAAACAGAATCTTGATGTACTACTAGATAGCTCATTTATCCCCTTGGGTTTTGTTATGTAGGGTAGAAAGGGGTCTATGGCCAAAAATTTATGTTTGCTTTGGGAGTAATTTTTCCGCAGATTTTTTTACAAGTCAATTTCATGGTTGGTTTTTAAACTCCTCATCAGTAAAAGGTCTAGCAAGGATAGTTTCTCTCAAATAGGACTAGAACCCCCCCCCCCTTTGCTCCCAACCCTATTTCCACCCATCACTTGCAATCAGGGATCTGTGCCAAACGGCGATTCCAGTCAACTGAACCTGGAAGCAGAGGGAGATAGGGCTTGGCGTCAAAGACTTTCACATGTCTGAGTGACATTGGACGAGTGACATTCGCTCACCCTACCAAGAAAACTTAGCTCTAACAGGAAGCAACATTTTCTGAACAAATTTCACGACATTCGCTACACTTCAGATTGAATTGGAGCCAAATATTCTAGGGTTTGATTATTCAATAATCATAGCACTACAACATGCGCAAGTGACATTTGCTTTCATCGATTGAAACGATGTTCGCGCAATGAGAGTGACATTCGCTCTCCATATTAGCGAAGAAGTCAGAGCGAATAGCATGAGTGAATGTCACTCGGCCGAGTGAATGTCTTTGGGCGTCAAGCCTAACCCACCAGGTCATCACATAAGCATACCTAAATCATTTTGGTTTATTTTCTGATTTGATTTGGAAATGGAATTTGGCAGCGACAGGGTTAACCAACACTTAAGATACTTACTACTGCTTCAAGAAATGTGATTGCTTGGTTATATCTGGGATTCACATCTGGTTGTGCACAAAAATCTTTAAACAAAGTTTTTCCAATAGGTTGTTCATCACATATACTGTCAAAATTTCTATCTGTAAATGAGAAGAGAGACAAAAGTACCAAATGATCAGATATATAAAAGCATTATTGATAGGTGACAGGCGGCTGAGGACACGATTACTTGATTTAGGCTGAGGGATTTCTAACCGAAAAACTTAGGGATACATTGTACGTGTATCGTAATTGCTAGAGCCACGAACTGTGTTTTGAAAATATTACAAAAACTTCTTTTTTAACATGTCACCGATAGATAGGTGAGTTAGATGAGATAAGAAGTTTGATCCAAAGTTGTGGACCAGAGACTTCAAATAATGCCCCACTATGCAATCAACTCAATGAGACTAGCCCGGGAGACTAGCTGGCGTAGATTTCTTACATTATATCATAGACCCTAGTTCTATGGTTTGGGGTCTATGATTATATTAAAGATTCAACATAGTTCGACACAAATTTACTTATTGTCTGAGAAGGAGTAGGAGTACCGGGGGTATCCCCATCGAAGAGACAACATCAGGAAGAAAATTGAAACTCATTTTTGCTTTTTAAAGTGAATACACCTTTCAGACATTCTAACAGTCAGTATGCATCTGCTGTAAAATTATTTCATTTCAGGGTGGAAAGTTTTTTTCTGAGGTTTATGACCTGATGGAGTTCATAATTTGTTCATAATGCAATACTGATCAAATTAAAATTAGCATTGACCAATGTCAAGGACATGAATGACATTTTTCTTGTTAGTCCTGTCAATCCACAGTGACCAACTAAAGGGTATCATCTGCATTACAGAAATAGACACTTCTTGACCTTGACAAGGACAGCTAATTCCAAACCAATCAATACTGTAATAAAATCCAAGCAGATGCTCAAGATAGATAATGTATTCAGTAGGAATTGGCATCAATGTGTCCTTTTCTTTGCATGTTCCCAAAAGTCTACTCACTTATTCCACGGGGTGATTACATGATCAGAGAATGAAAATATTTATTACTACAAGAACCGGTTATGAGTTATTGATGTTATTGGTTTTATAAATGGACTGGTAGCTATGATAACATCTTAAAATAATAGTGGACAGTAACCAATTAACACTTAATTGTAATGCTCCCAAATAGCTACCCATTGTACTCGGGTCAATAGAGCAAGCAAGATTAAATAATGCATGCCTTCCCAAAAGTAAAACTTGTTGGCTGTAGCAGAGCAGTAACTCACAACCCAAAGATTCAGTGTCCAGCACTGTTCCATTTATACCTGCTTACATTTAATATGGCATTACTGTGAAATCTTATGGTCAAGGATTTCTATGCCATAGGTTTTTACCAGTTAAAATCGGTTTAGATTGTTTTACTAAATTAGTAGATAATGAAAGTGTGCTTGAACTGTGTTGACCTCATTGTCCTTACAAATACATTGCGACTGCATCCTGCTTATAAAGGGTTAATGCTGGTAAAAAATATAGTCTGGTAGTTTTCCTGCTTCCATCTGCCTTGTTGTCTAGGGCCAATGTTTTTCCTATATAGATTTTAACAATAGACGTTTCCTTTGAATGACCCAATAATACTGTTGGATCAAAACTGTTCGACCAATGTTTTCTCAGTGATGTCACTGGCTTTAGTAGCCATCTCTAATGTTAGCAAAGGAGTGTCTTTAAAGTCTCTTGACTCTCCAAAGAGATATGGAAATTCAAACACATTCAAGAGATTCTTTCTAGTCTCATGCAGGTCCCCTTCAGTTGTGGAGATATCTTGGGAGACTAATTTTGTCCATGACTGGAGACATCCCTGAAGAGGTCCATGTCAACCTCCTGGTGAAGCTATTGCATTATTATTGCAGAGCAGTGTTCCTGCTAAGGCCATATGTCGCGAAATTGGTGTAGAAGCTCAAAAAATTGGTGCAAGGGATTCCCAAAACAGTAGGTCAAAAATCAGAGATGGCACTCATTGGTGTTCAAAAAATCTGAAATATTTCGAAAGAATGTGAGAAATCAAAATTGCCTTTACCTTTGTACATACAAGAAACCACCAATAAAAAAATCTGAATTTAGGTAAACCAATTAGTAAGGTTTGATATGTAATCCCGCTGGACTTGCCTGCTGAAATGGATTTTATTGGCTTACTTTATTAATTTTGGGGTGCTGAAT
>JXSR01S011315.1:10494-20836 GCA_000969725.1 Ophiothrix spiculata
ATTTGATTCCAAAGTGATATTTGCTTTACGTTGGAAAGTACAGGTGCATTACAAGAATGATAGAAGTTTGTGTTATGCGGTGTCAATAAATGCAAAAGGGTGCTTAGGATATAAGTCTTGCTCCATGAATTTGACTGCAATAATTTGACAACATTGCAATGGATGATAATAATATCAGTTCGGCGGAACTCACAATTCGGATACGTATCCGAATTCGGATACTCCGTATCACAATTCTGATACCCGTATCCGAATTCGGATTAAAAACAGCTGAAACGGGATATCAGCTGAAATGAATATTCAGCTTCGTCGCGCACCAGACCGGTATGTATAAAAGTCAATAACATTATCATCATTTGTCATCTAAATTGTAACAAAGTATTGGCCAAGTTATTTTGCCTTCTGTGAAAAGACGTTATCAGGACATGTTTCGAAGCTGTTCCACTGGAATTGCACAGATGAAAATAACATTTCCACAGATACATTCATCATACATGCAAGAAAGATGTTCTACATGTATTTGCCAGCTTGCGCCATCGATTTGTTTTCTGCGCCACGAGAGGAGTATCAGAATTCAGATACCCCTCCATATCCTTATACTGATACGTGTATCCCAATTCGGATACGAAATGTGCGTGGCGTGGGTATCCGAATTCGGATACGTATCCGAATTGTGAGTTCCGCCGAACTGATATCTGGTGCAGCAGTTTTTACCTGGTTCTGTCCTACTGAATCAGTCACCGTAGACATGCGAGGTTTTGTACTTTTAACAGGTGTTGTTCCTGATACTTCAGTAGTTGTTTGTATTTCCAATGCGTCAACTTTTGATGTATTTCCAGGAGCCTTTTCTAATGTCTCATTGGTCGTCAAATTTAAAGTTTGGGTTGCAGGTTCCACAGTAGTCGTTTGTGAGCTGTACGTGGTTTCTACAGTAGTCTGTTTTGAGCTATAACGTGTTTCCTCAGTAGAGACATGTAGTTTAGAGTCTGTTAGCAATGGTCCTGGAATTGCTTTGTTTGAAAGAGTGGGTGTTTCTGAAAATGAATGATTGATATGCATTATTTATGGCTTGGTTTTGCAATACGTATCTGGAATATTACCTTAATACGCTTTATTGTTTTGCATTTACTGAACGATCTTCGTAAAAAAATCTCCGAAAGCAGAGAACTCACGAGAGAACAAATGGATGACCTTCATTGATCACAACTCCTGGATATTGGCTCTTTCATTGTTCTGTCCCATTATGTCCTTACCAGAGGAAATGATTTCCTCAAATAAATAATGCATTTTTTTCGACACACCAATGCCGCAGAGTGCCAATATATGGCACGTTTTTCCGTTTTTGTTTCGCTTCACCGTAACAATGTTGCTTATAAATTTTGACAAATTATTATCAATTCTTAGTCACTGAGTGCAATTTTACTTCCTAATAAGGAATTTTGGCCGTCCATTATGAGACGATAGATGACAGTGCGTTCAGCGTGAAACGCAGTGGAGCCGCGCGTTCAAAATCACGTCGCGATGCAGGTATACGCACACCTCCGGCGCGAACAGCTTTACTGGGTTCGAAATATTTCATGTTTGAATAGGGGTGTACGTTTTTCCAATGATAATGTTTATAGTTTTTGGCAATAATTTTCATCGTTTTTGGTTTATAAATTAATCAAATTTGTGACTAATGGTGCGTTCATAGTCCAACGATTTCACAACGATTTCATCGCACGACGTCTACCGATACGCAGTCTTCAAGAGTTATATGAAGCGCAGCGCGTTTGAAGACTGCGTATCGACAGACGTCGTGCGATGAAATCGTTGTGAAATCGTTGGACTATGAATGCACCATTAGAATGAAAATAAACGGTGACGATTTATTGTTTTGCCTGTCATCTATCGTCTCACAATGGATGGGCGTACATTATTTTTTCGTAATGGGCAGGCACCCATTACTCAAAATAATGTACGCCCATCCATTATGAGACGATACATGACAGGCAAAACAATAAATTTTATCTTTTATTCTCTAAGTATCAATTACCTGACATATGAACATCGACAGATTCAGACATTCCAGCCAGTCCAATACCATTCTGGGCTTTACATCGATAAGACCCTTCTTCCACTTGAGTGACAGGATTTAAACTCAAAACATTAGTTCCATCTCCGAGGCCATCATCCTTGACCCAGTCAAAGTGGGACGAAGGTGGGTTAGCATCCGATGAACACGTCAAGGTAACAGAGCCACCTTCATCTATAGCACCGCTTGGAGTTTTGTTGAGGGTTACACGCGGAGAATCTGTTGAGAACGTATTGATGCAAATCAGCAGTATGTTAAAACAACGTAAACAATTCTTAGGGAAATTAAGAAACAATCTATCATTGATAAGCACTCCTACTTGGTAGGAGATATCATGGGGTGTAAATCTATGATTTTGTCACCTTTGCCTCACGTTTATTGTATATCGTATGTGACAACATTTTTTCCCCTTCATTACAATACAAAACTGGTGTTCAGTATACACACAAAACCTTCAGATATCAGTCCGTTTCATCCAAATTAATTGTTCCTTTTAGGATTAATCTAATCAATACTTTTAGTTTTATTATGAAATGAAGCTTGGTAACTGTACAATGTGTAAGGGTCAAAACATTCCTTTGAGCTATTAAGCATTTGGTGCAATAAGTCTTTGTTATTACATCAATTTCAATGCATCTTCTAATCAATAACGGATGCTTGGTGTTCAAAATCACCAAACATTTGACATTAAAGACAATTTTGTGGTTTATTGATTTTTCATCACCAAGCCTCCGTTATTAATAAAAAATACATTGAAACTATATATCAGATTATAAGATAACAAAGACTTGTTGCACCTAATGTTTGATAGCTCAAAAGAACTATGTTTTGACCCTAATGGCTCAACAGTTTGGGTGCTATTAGAACCAAATTATTATAATAATTCCCAAAACTGATTAGAAGTGGCAGAATAAGATGATCGATGTAATTAAACAGCTTAGTATCGTTGTAGTTGCAGTTACGAACTTTGTCACTTCACCCCTTTGCCTTGAAACAAGTCTGTTGCTAGGTGATAATAATAATAATAATAATAATAATGACATTTATAAAGCGCCTTTTGACCGAATAGGAAACAAAGCGCTCGTGATTCGCTGCAGGTAGATCGTCACAACCATTTCACTTTCACTTTCACTTAGAAGTGCTTCCGTAGAGCACATTCTATCGGTACTTCGGTTGTAATATTCACCCTTTGTGCAGCTTCCCATAACCTGGGTGGGGCAGACTCAGATGGACAAATCAAGTGGCAGTTTTAGATGCAGGAGGAAGACCGGAGTACCCGGAGAAAAACCTGCGGAAGCGAGCATGGACTGAAAACCAAATGCACATAAAGCGCCGGGAGCGGGACTCGAACCCGGGACCTCATTGGTGCAAGGCGAGGGAAGTAACGCTGCGCCAACCCGCTGTTATAGAGTACAATATCAAGTACTTGATATTGTACTCTATAAGTCTTACAACTTTTTTCAGGACACAATGGACTGTTCCAATTATTTCGAAAAAGTTATTTGAGCCTTGGTTGATGATCAAAATTCAGCACATCAGTGAAGGTATACCCAGTACTTACATTTGACATTGTATACTCCAAATGTAGTTGTCGTCATTGGTTCATCTTCAACCATACGTGTGATTCGGCAAGTAAGAGTTTTACCATTATCAGATGAAGTTGGAGTAAACTTCAAGACACTCTCACTAAGGTAAGTTCTGTATCTATCGTCAAACACATTGGTGGCACCTGTCTGGGTGACATTGATGTCATCTAACAGCCATTCAATGGAGGCCTTTGGATACCCATTGGGTGCGATGCAGGTAAATGTCTCCTCTTCATTTTCTATCAGGTCCATACTACCAAAAATAGAAGGAGGATCTGATATACCTGAAAAAGAGGTTGAATGTGCTTTTTAAACTAAGAAATGTTAGACATTTAAACAGTTGTCTCTTTTAAATGTTCATTTGCAGACATTAATTGTGTACTGTCAAAACAAGTCTTTCATTACTTAAACATTGAATATACATATTTGTCAGATAAGTTTTGGTGATGGAGTACAGTATGTACAATTTGTATTGTATTATATACACTCTTAGAAGGCCGGGATCAAATATACGAGTAGTTTTCCGGATCATTTTATTTTGATCCTTTAAGGATCACTTTTGATCCTTTTTCGGATCAAAATTGTTGATCCTTTTTTTGGGATCACTTTGATCCTTAAAGGGTAAGCTCATATTTGATACCTAAAAAGGATCAAAATTGATCCTTTTTGTCTCATATTTGATCCTTCAATTCTAAGAGTGTAGTATTATATTACATTGTATTGAAGCCCTATTGCGTTGCATTGTATTGTATTGTAAGGTACTGCATTATGTTGAATTGCATTGTTTGTTTTTATATGCGATAAACATCTATAACCAAAGTTCTCATTTCAGCTGCTCTTTTAACTAAAAAAAAACTTACCTAAAACTTCTAAAATCACATGGCGACTTTCGCTATAAACATTCTGTTGTATTTTTAATACTGCAGTGCATTCAAATGTTGACCAGTGCCATGTTTTTGTCGGAGTAAAACGTATCTGGCTATTTGTATCATACAGACCGTTTCCATCTGATGTGTTTGCTTGAGTAATCTCAAACTCCTGTGACGGTTCTTCGCCATTGATCTTCCAATCGATATCTACTGCTGGTTTTGTGTCACGGACGCTACATGTGATGGTGTGTCTTTGATCGTTTGTGGCGGATGTTACAGTACCTTGTGGATATGCTTCAGTGTGCCGATTGTCTGACAGACTAATGCTGTTATTGTCTGGAGGAACTGGTAAGATTAAAGATACAAGTATATGTGACACATTACAACAAAAGGGACAAGTTGAATACGCCAGAATAAGAACATCTTAACTCCAATAGCCCCCTTCTGTCAATTATATCTATACAAATTAATATAAATGCATGCAAATTTCTGAAAATGCTTTCACATCACTACAACAGCATTTCCATGTGAATATCCTAATCATATTGTCACATTTGACCTTGTAGTTGACTTGTTTAGACATTGTCAGATAATTATTGTTATCGTACATAGTTGCTATATTTAAACAGCCATTACAAGAACATCCCAATTCCATGAGCTCCCCTCTGCAACTACTAGTATATGCTAGGAAAATTATCTAACAATGTCTAACAAAGTCAACTACAAGGTCAAATATGACCCTATGAATGGGATAAAGACATAGAAATGCTTTCTAGTGATTTGAAAGCATTTTCAGAGATTTATATGCATTTATATTTTACATAACTAGTAACTGGAGGGAGCTATTGGAGTTGGGATGTTCTTATTCTGGCGTATTCAGTTGTCTGCTTATAACACAATTCAGATTTTCATGTCAATTGAAAGGGAATTATATAAGCTTTAGAATTATACTTTGCTTGTAAAAATTGAAGTTTGTGTTTTGAAAATATGACGAATAGTGACAATAATGTTCTTATTATTTTGCGAGTTAATTTGTCGGTATCTCAAAAATTTGCACGAACGACAACCTGTACATTTTTAATGTTACTCGTCACATTTAACAAATATTAATTGGCATTTAATATGTTGTAGCTTAAATATAGACATGCTTTGATAAATCGTGACACTAATACTTACAACTTCCAAAAGATAGTTTTTTGATCATATAGACCATATTTATAATTGACATACTCAGAATTCAGAACGAGGCCAAGTATGGATATATACCCTACTTGCCCTTGCTCTGAGTTCCGTTCCCCGTCCGATTCTATGGATTTACCCCATCAACGGCGGGTGTATGTCAATTATAAATATGGTCTATTGATGTTGTAAGATAAAATGTGAAATTGAAGTTAAATACCGTTTTTCTATATATATCCTTAGCATGCTTGGATTAAAAAGCGACACATATTCATGTTTCGTAATTCGGTTGTTTCAATGGGTATTGTGATTCTCTTATTCATCCGCAATAATATAGAAAAGCTTACAGTAGTCTTTGTTAGTTTCAAATATCAGATATATATAAGTATACATATTAACTAGGAAAAAATTGCATTAAGTACACAGTTTTGTAGTTAATATTTTGAAGGCACATGAGAACACCATGGATCATTACTAAGTATACAGTACGTACCAATTATGTCCAATTGCACGTGTGAAGATGCCTTACTAACAGCAACACTAGCATTGCACCACAGCTGCTGATTTTGAAACGACCAATCAGCAACCAGGGATAACTTGCTTTGACTATCCCACAGACCAAGTTCCTGACTACTGGCTTTATCAGTTTGTGTATAAGACTCTGATGAGAGACTGTCATCATTTATTTGCCAGGTGATTGTAGCGGGTTCTGACACCGCTTCCACAGAGCAAAATAAGTCGTATGACTCGCCTGCAATGAGCTCGATTGTGTCACTAGAGTTATACATTTTGGACTGAGACGACAATGATACTGAAATAGAAACAGCTAAAGAGAAAAAGACATGACAAATCAGTGTGAAAATGTTATTTAATAATAAATAAGTTTAATTCATATATTCTACAACTCTCACAACCATTTCTTATTATTAGGCCAAAAAAAAAGTCTGTCTCAGCTTCCCGCGCGCATAGCTTTTAAAAATTCAAATTTTGCGCATTTCTTTTTTTAAAGGTTTTTGAGAGATTTTCAGTTTGTTTTCATCTTTTTTCCTACTACTGGAAATAAAGTTAAATAAACGGCCGCGAAAAAAAAAGTGGCCGAAAAATGCAATAACAAATTTTAGGGGTAGCCCTTTTTTATTAAAAACAACAACAAAACATGCGCTTAGGGTTTTGACCATAAGTAAGCAGAGACAGAGTTCTTTTTTTTTGGCCTAATTTGAATGTAACCACGACCGTAAATAAACACTAACGATGTTACTTTAACAATATCATGCACCAATCCGGCTTGAGCAAATACATAAAATATTTCCCTTTTCTATCGAAAGCAATAAAATAGGGTTGCACCGATTAATCGGTACCGATTATTGCCTTATTGGTTCCAAATCGGTAATCGGTAAAAAACACCATTTTGCCAATTCATCGATCACTACAATTCACTGTAAATTTGGTGTTTTGAATTTAAGCATTTCCTTGTACACTTAATTTGACACTTTTCAGTAGAAAACTACTTTTCAGATATGTTTTAGAAAAATTTAGTTCATTTGATAAGATTGTCAAAATCATACATTATATATTGAAAGTTATATCACTATGTATACATGATCCCATTTTGAAATACATGCTTAGGTTGCAAACACTAATCAAAACACTAGTTTGTCAATACTTTAATATGTTCATTATCTAATCACAATCTAAACATCAGTCTCTTCAGCAGAATGATATTGAATACACTGTTTTCAATGAGCAAATGTTATTTGAAATCTGAAGAGTCGGACATGCTTAGGTTGTAAAAATGTTTAGCTACCTAAACACCAGTTTGTCCATACTTTCTAAAGGATTCACTTCACAAAATAAATGTCGTCCTCTACTAAGTGTTTGAAAATTAGCGCTCAAAACCAACCACTGTCGAAGTTTCTAATTACCATAGGAAAAATTTAATTAGACCCTAGATTGGTCATTTTTTTTATTAAATATTTTGTCCTAAATCTTGCCCCTGAATCTGACCATATACAATGCCCATAGTCCATTGTTTGGCTGACTTTTGACATTTTTTCTTTGCTATCCTCTACACACGCGAACTAGATATACTGTGCAATTTTGGCTGAAGTAGCAGACGCCACTTTGAAATGGGCTTTTGCGAAATCAAGCCGATAAACCCATATCGTAATCTTGAAGAAAAATAAGGTGAGAACAAGAGCTATTCATTAATTTGGCCGGGAAATGACCATATTTGACCTTGTTTAACATTTTAAAGAATAGGCCAGCTATTTACTGGTGTGCACCCTAAGTACCTCATTTACTGTGAAGTATTATATAATAAGAGCGAGCCATTGATACATCTAACTAGTTGCATTAACCTGTGCATCATTGAAATAAAACGCGATGCCTGAACATATACTTACCATACACTGTGAGTGGAACCGATGTCCTTCCCTTAGGGCTATTGCCACTACTGTATGAGCACCAATAAAAGCCTGTATCTTCCAGCACCACGGAACTTATATTAAAGAAACTAACTCCACTGCTTAAATCAAACGATACCTCATAACCAGGAGGCGCAATACTATGTTTGGAACTGTACACTGGAGATGGGTTGGAAATGCGAGACGAGTATGTTAACCCATACAAACCAAATGGGTCATTGGTGAAAGAATCTGTATCTGTTTTCCCCCATTCCAAAGAAACGTAGAGACCGTCAGTTTCCGGTAATTGTACCGTGCACATAATGCTTACAGGTGACCCATATTTGACTGGATTTTCAGCATTCATTTGTAAAGTTGGCACACCTGGGGAAAATAAAATGCATACGATATTATAACTTAACTCAAGACTTGAAATAGTCTGGTATAAATATCGAATATCAGGTATTTTTTCATTTTGAAGATAGTACATGTATTTTCTCAGTATTCCACAGGTTATCCATAAAGAACACTTTTATTCAAAAGTTTCTCATGAATGATATCTTAACCACTTCAGGTCATTCTACGTTTTAAATGGTGAATTTCTAATGCAGAAAAACGAATGAGGTATCCTTATTTTGCCTAAATCAGGGTTCAGAATTAATTCATTATAAGGGCTTAATTGTATGAGAAAAATGTAGAAAAATAAAGAATAGTGTGCTTCTTTACAGCTATGGCAGTAGCAACATAAGTTTTACTTAACATAAGTAAAACGAAGAGGGAGAGTTGGGGATAATGCGTGCAAAAACAATAAATTTGCTAATTGCAACCACTGAATTTCAAACAAAAAACGTCATACAATTTTGAAACTCGTTCAAAGGGCGAAAAATATATATTAATAAAAAAAATTATCAAAAAAGGAGTAATTAACTATGTAAGTGGTAAATTATATGACCCTGTGCCCCCTCTCCTCATAGACTAGTGCCGCTTTTGTTGTACAGGTTGGTCAAGAGCCCTAGTCAAAGGTATCTTAGAGGTTTTTGCCTAATTTAACACATATTTTACGTGGAATTTTTAAATTATAATTGAATAAGAAATTAATAATATTTTAAAAGATCATATAATTTTTCAATTAAAATGAGATTTAATATTTTCATCTTTTTTGTATGTCGTCTTAACGGAATTTTCCTCATATATCAAGATTTCTGGACCTTCTGGCGCAGCCGCGAGCAACTTATTTAAGACAACCGAGCCTAAATGTTTGCTTCAGCTTACTTTACTTAAAACAATACTATAGGATTTTGATCATAACAGATTTATAGTAAAAACAGCATAAAATGAAGGAATTCGACTATCTAAAAGCGTTTTCAAGTGTGTTTTGTCAAAAAATTGTTTTGCCACAGAAAAATTGATATAAAGGACATGCATGCTCTCCTATATTTATACATGTGGAATTAAATTCGGGCTCTCGAATTTAATTCGACAAATGGCTATAACATATTTAAGCCAAATCATTTGGAGGGTGTTAATATCTACCTAAAACAAAGCCAAAAATCCAAAAAAATCAAAAAGTCATGGGTGACAGGGCGCGTCATTTTTAAAACTTTATAGTATTGCTTTAATAAGTTAATTTAGTTTTGAATTACAATAACTGTCCCATACATATTTGCAAAAACTCAAGAGATCCTTCCTTACTTTGAAGTTGATCAAAAAAAAACATTATTTGATGAGCGCTGAGTTCACACATGCTTCAGTGTTAAACAACTCTCGTACCGTAGTTGAATTCATTGCTTCGTAATTTGCATCGTTATTTATATTGACTTACAATGAATTCAAAGCATTATAATGAATATGACACAAAAGGTTGTGAATTATTGATTAAGGAGAAACGCCCATTCTGACTGATATTACAAATATATAGATGTATATACGTACTCAGCTCCTCTATCAATATAATTTTTGTATTAATGAATATCCATTTATATACATTCAGAATTTTTCTCATGGTAGAAAATTTTCATTATGAATGAAAGATTTCATTCTAAACTTTATAATTTATAACATCACTAAATGGTTAAGATGGTATGCGTTTCACACACCACACATTTTTAAGTACACGCTGATATCTGCTTAAAGTAAAATATTCAAAATGATCTCTGTCACCTTGATCTTTTCATGCTGAACTATCTGTGTGTCATGGAGGTCATCAAATTTTAATTTTTCTAATAAAAAATA
>JXSR01S011315.1:38517-50530 GCA_000969725.1 Ophiothrix spiculata
AACAAAGCGAGATAATTAACATAGTGATTTCCAATTTTAAAATAGCTATTTGATACAACGTGAACCGTAAACGTGATATTTACCTGATGATGTTTAATGCAAACAAGTACTTTCGAACTCAAGTGCTCGAATGATTTGTTTTTAAATGTTTTACCATATTTCGTTAAACCCTGTCATTAGGTTCAGATCTAATTCTATAGGCCTATTTGATTTAAATATCAAGGTTACCAATTTAATTCGCTGATTTCATGACTGCATATATAATAATTGTTGATAATAATGTCAAACTAGAATCAGTGTTTCTTATTTTCCATCTCGTCTCACTTCACTGCCCAGAACGTTATCTAAATGCTTTGTTAGATAACAGCTCTAGACCTCATTCTTAAAAATAACGGTCAGGGCAACGAACTTTAAACAAAAGAAACATAATGGATAATTTATGAATAGAAAAGGGCTAGCCGTGTATAGTACATAACTACCGGTCGCTGACCGGTGTCTAGTAATCGGAAGGAAGCCGCAATGCCGTATGACACCGGCGGATGCTTGCGATGCCCGATCAGATTATTATCTTTGATGCTATGTAGGCCTATAGGTTGACATTGACATAGTTGCAACATGTTCTGGGGGGGGGGGGGGGGGGAAGAACAGTATAATGTTGCAGGCATAGCGTAACCACAGTTTTTCAGTTCATGATTGTTTTTGATTGAAGCCAAAATATACCCCTTTTCACCCATTCACACCCTAAATCGGGAATTTACCGTTACCATTTTAACACTAGGGCTTGAAAAAGTACCATATTTCTTGAAAATGAGCTAAAATGGCTGTTTTTGATATACTAAAAGGTGTCACCTGATACACCCTTTTGTCCTCAAAAACAACCCTAATTCACCTTTTTCTTGGTCACGCTATGCCTGCAGCATTATACTTGAGTAGGTATTATTATCCGCCAAATGATTTGGCTTAAAAGGGTTTACCTTTTCTGTTATAGCCATTTGTTGCATTATATTTGGGATCTCGATTTAACTTCATGTGCATTGTATCAGAAAGCTTATATGTATCCATTTTCAGTGGCGAAACACATTTTTGGCAAAATACACTTGCAAATGTTTTGGGATAGCGACATTCAAATTTATTTTTAATCAAAATCCTATAGTATCACCTGATATAGAAGTAATTTATAACTTACATTTTGGTGTAGGCTGAGGTGTTGTTACCGGATCTTCTAAATCCACTACAATATGAAACAAAATTAAATATAAGAACATATTATTAAATTTAGTCAGTGTTAATAGGAAAAAGTTCAAATCCTCTCAAATTATAATAACCGAGATCGCTATATCATAAACATTATGAACATGCAGTTCATGTTTTGTGTATAGATACATATAAACTCCGCGTCATAAGCTCTTACCCATGATTTCTACATGCCTGCAGATGAAATAAACTAATATTTTTCTGATAATTTTTGGCATACCAACCAAGTCTTATCGGTTTGTAGTCAGAATGTATCAAGTTCTTAAACATGCGACACCGATTCGTAGAGAATGGTTAATTTCAAAAAATGAACTCTCACTGGCGTAACAACCGGAGGGGGGGCACACCCCTGAAGGAAAATTTCACGGACCCAGGGGGAAAAATAAAGGGGAGGGAAAGAAGGAAAAGAAAGGAAAAGGGAGAGAAAGAGGAAGAAAAAGAGAAAAGAAAGAAGGAAAAAGAAGGGGAAAAGGAAGAAAAGGGAAAAAAGAGGAAGAAAAATAAAGAGAAAAGGGAAAGAAAGGAAAAAGGGAAAGAGAAGGGGAAGAAAAAAAGGATAACAAAGGGAAGAAGCCACATCCCAATGCCCCCAATGCCCCACTTTTTCCCCTTTTTAATGTAAAATGAGTAAAAGGGCCACGGGTTACTGTCATACGGTATTCAACGAGTCTAAATCGGTGTCGCTTGTTGTGCAATTTGATATATTCCGACTTCAAATCAATGGGACTTTGTTGGTGTGCCAAAAGTTGCCAGAAAAAACGTTAAATTAATTCATATGTAGGCGTGTAGAAATCATGTTCAACGTTCCGTGTTCATTATACTATTTAAATCCACCTGGCGTTTCGTGTACACATTCCTCAGAACTAGTATGACCATATATTGATAAGAGGTTAACTTTGGTAATGCGATAACCTGTATTATATCCTGTAATATAGCTGTTGCTTCCGTAGATTAATATCAAACATTGATGAACAACCCCTAAAGTGTCTTATTTTAGACACATGGGACAAATATGAATTTTACGATGGCAAAGAACAGCGCAGATTAAAAGTCAATTTTTAGTTCGGATCGTGAGAGTCAACTTACCTATATTCGTGCGAAATTGAAAGAATGCTTTATTTCCATCACCATACTTGTTTCTGCCGTATAAATATACATCGTAAGTGATATTTTGCCTAAGGTCTCTTAACATATACGTGTGACGTTTGTCACCTGGCATTGGTTCATATGTTTCTACAAGAGGGGGTTGGTGTGAAAATTGCATCTTCATAGAATCGCCCCTTTTCTGAAAAAAAAGAGGAATATCATAAAATATGAAAAAAGATAACTGGGCTATTAAATTAAAATGAAGGTTCACTCTCTGATGCTAAAAATCGTTATTTTGAATTTGCAAATAACAAACAAAAATAAAAACTTACAGCATACAAATTAGTTAAAATATTGTAATAGAATAGAACGTCACAACAAATTTTATAAACTTTTTGATTAATTTTTTCCTTTAAATGGTATTTGGTATATCCAAACCCCTAACAAACCACTTAGGTTAAGAATGAGAAGGAATCTAATCGCTTTGATAACCATTTAGGGTATTAAAATACCTTACAAACATGACGAAGTCGAGTGTTTTCAACATATCTTAGACTTATATTCTTCATGATAACTGATACCGAAATACATTAAACATATATATATATATTTCAGTAATCAGCAGTTTTATATTGGATACACAGGTTGGTCAGTAAAACATAGCTTTTAGGCGTTGTGCAAAAATGGCTGTGACGGCAACGAATTGTATCCCCGGTGTTTTAAGCCGAGTTGAGGAGGGATGTGTCAAGCATCAAATTAAGACCATTGATATCTTGCCAGTCCTACCGATCTTCGTCTCCAAAGCTTGGTTTGGACGCTTTCTTCCAATAAAATATTTAATGCCAATTTTGTGCAAATTTCACGTATATCTATGAAATAACGACTGTCTTTTGATAGAATATTCGAAGAAGTTACGAATAAAAAAGTATTCTATACGATATCTATCATCAAATCCTTGTTTTAAAGCTACGGTGCATTAGAGGAGAAATAATTTAAAGCTGTAGCATCGAATATCCAAAAAGTATGTACTGACCCTAAGACGAAGACGAAAGACTTAGAGGTGGAACCCAGCACTTTATTGAAATTAACCACCTTTAACACAATTCCTTTCATGTGGATACCATTACTTGGAGAATTTTGCAGGTTTTTGGTGAAATGTAAAAGCATGAAATTTGGCATTTATTCTGAATCATTCTTTGATGGGAACCATTTTTTGCATTTTCCAAATATGTCGGTCATTTTCATTAAAAATATCCCCAGGTACATAACATCCAAAGTTATTTACAGCCCTGGTATTGCATTATATGCTTATCAACTAATGCCGCACATTTTGAATTTTCAAGATGGTCGCCATATTTGAAAAATGCAAAAAAAAAAATATCCCACCCTAGAATGATACAGCATAAAATTCTCTACCTTCATGCCAAACTTCATGTTTTTATATTAAATCGCACAATTTTATCAAAAATATCCGCAAGTACATAAAATCCAAAGTTACTTACCACATACCACCAGCCCTGGTATTGTATTATATACATATCAACTGGTATAACTTTAGCATCGATTCCAGGGTTACCATTTTGTCCATTTGTCCATGTTAATTTATATCTGTGTTTCTTATTGCTTATATTACCACTTTTTATTGAAGGTTTTCTTGGTTTACCTGTAACGATAGAATATATGATGATGTTCAATATCACTAATATTTGTAAACAAACAATCAACTTAAGGTATAATTTAAAACAATATCATGTTTATTTTGACAGCACAAGCAATATACCTTGTTAACTATGTTTGTTTCCTTGAAAAAATATTTTATTTAAGCAAATAATGATGTATATATTTTACTTTGTAAAAAGCATACATGTACTGTTATGCCAAAAAGCAAGTGAATTAGAATTATTAAACTTTGAAACGAAATTTAACTACCGATAAAGTATATCGAATGAATGAAAATCAATTAATCCTTTCGATATTGCAAGTTTTGAAAAAAGGAATCTGTCGACTATTTTTTATTCTATTAAGTTTCACGTTAATTTCATTGGATGCCTATACAAGATGAATCCATAATTGTTTTTTTTCCGTATTGGTTCTTTTTTGACCAGATTAATAAACAGTTTTTCGGGAAGGTGCTTGGAGTAAATGGTCCCTAGAAACCTTTTGGTTTCAACGTGAAAAAACAAATAAGTCACATGATTTATAATGGTAGAAATTTCTTACCGCTTAGTTCAATAAATGCCGTGTCTGATCCTAACGAATTTGTTGCTGTACATGTATAATTGCCATAATCATCCGGATCGATAGATAAAATAATCAACCTGTAAATTGAAATCATATAACATTGTATTAACTAAAACAATAAAAATGATTAAGCATTAAATGTCACTCTTTTCCTTTAATGTCCCAATATTGAGTCATGGTAAAAAGTATACTCTCATATTCATAATGATATACCACACGTTTTAAATTGAATGTAATCATCATTGACCATACATTGTATTTTCTCCACTTCTTTTCATTCGGACTCGAAAAATGAACTCATGAATTTGCAAACAAATGTCTATAGCTATTATCTCGTGTTGACCTCTTACAAGATGCTTATGCCAAAACCCCAATTGATTTCAACATCAATCCATGCGTTTAGATTATATGAAGAGAGGATTGCTTCTAATGATTCCAGTCTACAGGTATAGGTGTATAAAGTGATCTATGGTATCTACTTGGTATGTGCCGGGAAAGGATGTTGTGTTTGGTAAAGTTTTCAGTCACTGCTATCGCTGGGATGTAATAATAGGATAAATTATATTTCATATTGAAAACAAATTGTGCCATGGATGGAAACAAGTCGATTCATTCTAACCATGCAGTCATTAAGGTGCAGTATTGTATCTATCGGTAGAATTGACCCGTTCTTGAAAAAATGAATGGAGTATTGCCATTGAATAGGAACAATTTGTCAAAAAGACACAATCCTGCACCTCACTCCATATTCCTCAAAACATGCACAAAGTACAGATATTCGGAGACTACAGGCTTCAAATTACGTGCTCTAATCATTCTAGAATAGCAGCATTTTAATGTGTGCATAATAAGTTATTATTTTGTATCAAACCAAATTGAAGTCATTTCAAGATTTAAGATTTAGTTATTCTATTATACGTTGCTAAAACTACCTATAATTTACTACTTCTAACTACCGACATGCTAATGCAAATACATGCAATTAGACAAAAATAAAGAGATTCATGCTATAAGAGAAGCAACAACTCTGAAATTCGTTTCCAAACAAGCTGGCAGGGAACTTATTATTATTATTGTTTCTTTGCTTAAATCTTTGTGACGAGATTGTTCACATATTAGAATTTTGTTTTGCTACTATTAGGCAAAACAAAAACAACATTTTAATAAAGGTATGCTAAGATTAACTTGACATTTTGACTTGATCAAATTTCTGACCCATCCCAGTTAAAACAAATCAAAGTATCTACTTGCCGTGTCTTGTCATCTTTGCACACTAAAGGTATCCTGCACGTGTTAGTAAGCAACAAACAACAAGAGAGAAAATACCCAAATCAAAGAATGTCAAAGCAAATTAATCAAATTCAAGCGTTAAAAAACCTTTACAATTAACACTACAACATTGCTGCCTCAATTAGTCATCATAAAGTATCCAAAAGTAAGCAAAACAAAGCATATGTTTTTTTCTATACCTGATGCTAATGTGGTTCTTTCTTTGCATAAAATGCCGGAATGTACATGTATCTATATTATCTGCTGTACAACTTAGAAACATATAATTCATTATTCATTGTCGTTTCCCTGGGCATTATGCTTAATCGATTGTTAGATTGTGCGTGCTCTGCGTTATGGGCACACAACACTAAATAAACTGACGTTCGTGACCCGGTGTTTCTAAAATAGGAAATTTTGATTGACTGCCTTTGCTCAAATAAAAAATCTCAAAAATATGGAAGGGCTATACATTTGGTCAATATTTTGTTCTAATAATAGATTTAGGTCGATTTAAAGTGGTTACAATACCATTTTTGATCTCTAGACCTACAGACCTACTAAACTGAAGAAGTTCTGTTGAATCAGAAGGCAATGATGAAGTATTTATTCCTGATTTGAAATTTGGGTATGTGACTTTGCATTTCTATGCGTCTCGAAATTTTTCTTGAGTGCAAAATAAAGCCTCCAGATATTATTAGATCAAAAAGCATACTCAGCTTATTCAAACATAAAACCACCATGATTGAAAAAAAAACCGTTAATGTTAAAAACTAACGTTCTATGATTAACAAATAACACTCATCTGATCTACTGAAAAAATAATTGTAGAATATATTAATCGCTTTGTACGTATTGGTATTAGTGATCGAATTAGAAATGAAACTTTACTCAACAAGTGCGAAGAAAAGATTAAGAAAAAATGTTAGGACCAGTAAGCGCCGAGACATTGAAAATAAAAATACGAAATTGCCTGTACAATGTATGACAATCTTTTAACCATATGTATTAGTTTTAGTAAAAAGACAATCATGAATCAAACATGCAAAAATAATGTATTTAAAGTTATAACATTTTAAAACGTCAATTTGAAAAGCATATTAATCACAAATAATCAGCATACACATTTTAAAAGGGTAAAATATTTTTATTTTTGAAGTACCTAATATCATATTAACCACATAAACACAGCGATGTTATTGGTAATAATGTGATTTTACTAGATACAACATCTGAAGTCACAGAAAGTCCATGACCTACAATAGAATTTGTCACTTTCATTGCCCTGAACCGATATGACCAGCCATGATAATCTATATATACTAAGAAAACTATTTAGAACTATGATGCTTTACTTGACCACATTAAAATGATGCACGCCCTTGCGTGTGAGAAAGCGACATCCCAAAGGAGCGTAACATCAATAATGTTTTTGCATAACAATATAAAAATATTATTACTTCTCTAAGTACCATATTTTCCTTAAGAAAGAACACTCTTCACCTTTGTCTAAGGCAAACTAGTAAATAATTAAAGCTCAGATGGCAAACTGAAGATGCTGATTTCAAGGACAACTTGCCTTGCCTTTCTGTAATATATCTCAGACATTGCAATTAATATTGAGGAGAAAAGCCGATAAATACCAAATCTGAGTAGATGAGAATGTAATCGCCTATTCTTGAGAACTTCTATCCGCTGTTTCTTATATCTATTATAATATGTAATTCAAGTGACGAAACATATTCATGGATGCTAGTCTATAAATATCAGAGCACCGATATATCCAACGGCTTCTTCCTGTTGTGGAAGAATATAAAGCCAAACAGGAACAGTCTGAATTGCATTGGTTAATGTTTTATGTATTAATCAAATATTTCGCACATTGAAGTTGGTATCAAATTTCAGGCTGCACAGGAATTCAATAAATACGAAAGCTTCTCCCCGGGCCTATCCAGAATTTTTTTTAAGTGTAACTGGCAGCAGTAAACGCTCATCCGGACAAACAACTTGTGGCAATATAGATTGACAGATAAATCTGATTTGTTATGAATATTTATTCTTTTTGTAATACTAAATATATGTGTACGAAATTCAAAATAGATGTCACGCTAAGAACTTTACAATGTTTGTTCGCCATATATGGTCGAATCCAATGAATTGTGCACAAAAGGGCATTGGACATCAACATTTCAGAAGCATCAGATTTTATTATTTTTTTTCGTGTTTAAAGTAAACATATCAAACTTTCAGTGAAAAGTTTTTGCCATCACTAATCTCTCCAAAGGACAGGATGCTGAAGTTGATACTGGAATTCACTATGTGACCTACGAATACCTACACCATGCTGTTAAAACGCAATGGTTTACAATCTAAAATGCCCAAATCCCTACAAATTGATGGTTTTACGCATGGTATAGGTCACATGGTGTTAGAAAAGGGCTTCCAATATGTTTGTTTTCACTTCTTAAACTCAAGCAGTTGGCTTTGCGAAATTATAACATTCCTTGTTTGAAAATTATATTTTTAGCAGTTTCTGTATTTTGTTAGTCAAATGCCTGCACATGTATTTATTGTATTTATTATGAAAAGTTGGGTATCTATTTTCTAGAAAAGCATCAGATTTTTCCTACAGCTTTTTCCTGATATGGGAAAAATGTAAAGCGAAACAGGAACAGTTTATATTGCATTCATTAATGTTTATGTATCAATTCAAATATTTCGCACATTGAAGAGGCTATCGAATTTCAGGCTGTGTTGAACTTAATAAACAGAAATCTCTCCTTTTTATAACAGATCAGAAAACGCTTAGCAGAAATACTTATCTGGACAAAACAGTTCGCGGAATTGTATCCCTTATGAAGATTTATTGGTTATTATGTTTATGAAACGTCAACAATATTTCATGAATATAAAAATTTAAACGTCACATTTCTTGATTTACGTTGTGTTTCACTCAACATCTGGATATTAGTGAAGTAAAAGTATGTATTATGATCGTCATTTGTGTGAATAAAGTCTTTCATTAAGACATTGCAAAAGGCCAACATAATAACTTTGAACTTGAATTCTGTAAGTTTATGTACATTAGAGAAATACGGTAACTTAAGACAGTGGTACCGGTAATTAACTTTTGAATCATTAAATATACAGTCCATTTCAGACTTCAAGTAAGTAGAAATCACATTTGTATGATAAAATAATGAATAAATATACCTTATTCAATATCTGTATATTAGGCAGTCAGAATAGATTACCTTGTACAAGGTGCTTCATGTTGCTTAATAGAACATGCCACCGCTTTACTTCTTTCAATCCCAAAATAAACCTATTTTACCGTCTTAAAGATATTAAAACCACACATCAGTTAAACAACATGAAGACAAGAGAACGCATGTTTCCTTTGTAGAAAGCGTGCTTTATCAAATTTATGCACACTTCATACTTCATGTTGAAAAGCGGAAGTGCAAATCATGAATGGGATTGTTTTCATTGTTTTATATCGCAAGCTATTTATTTATCACATTTTTAGTTAAATTGGAGCATTCAAGTGTGTGATGTTTGTGAAATGTAGGGTGTGTGTTTTTATGTGTGCACACTGTATTTTACTACAACGGTTTCTTTTTGCAATTTTTTGCTTTCGATCTTGGACTTTATGTTTGTACTACTAGTGCAAAGCGATGAAAAAATGACACGCATTTTTATTAATACGTTCAAATGACAAGAGAGTGATCAAAAGTAGCACTAAGGTATTCATGAATCATAAACTCAAACTCAGACTTATGATGATTTATTTTCAAAGAACAAACCTATAATCGAACTCAGGAAACGGAGTAAATAAGAAAGATATACTTTCTTCATGTCGTCTCTTTTTGATACCAAATGCTTATTACTCACTGTAATAGATATGTCCCATAATATAAGTAATATTGTTACTCGCGCAGAAACTTTACGGTACTTTCAAGATGCATTATGGGACATACGAAGCCGTCTATTTGAAGTACTTATTTAAAACGAATGATTCCCCAAGGAATACCGTACAGGTTAACAAAGTTCAGAGTATTGTATTTTTTACTATGATATATTCATGCACTCGCGGCATGTTTCTTTTCAAAATCATAATTTTTACGCTTTCAGGTATCAAACCCTACCAGTGAATCCTCTTTTCTGAAATGATGCTTAAGGATTTACTCTTTGCCATTTTGATCAACTGTAGTTAATCAGTGGAAGTAACAATATAATAACATTTTTCCTTGGGTTCCCTCAACTTTATAATGGTTACAAGAAATGCACTACGCCATTGAGATCGAGCTACCTAATCTCAACCTGCACTCTTAGAAGGCCGGGATCAAATATACGAGCAGTTTTCCGGATCATTTTATTTTGATCCTTTAAGGGTCACTTTTGATCCTTTTTCGGATCAATAAATACAAATGGATCAAATTCACCAGGATCATTTTTGATCCGGTTTTAGGATCATTTTATTTTGATCCTTTTTGATTCCAATATCAAAGTTTTGATCTGGATTACTTTGATACGGAAAGGATGAGCTAATATTTGATACCGCGTTTGGATCTAACGTGATCTTTTGTCTCATATTTCAGTACACTCCATATCCACTACATAGCCGGAAATGTATACAATTGTATAAATACGATAATTTCACCACACTTATCAACTGCCTGTACCGTGGCCGAGTGGTTAGAGCGATGGTCTCGTAATTACATGGTGTACGCGCGGCGTGGCAGCTAGTGTGGGTTCAAACCCTGCTAGGGTCACTTCAGTGAGATATTTTTAGGCAGATATTTTTATAAGAAATATTTGATCCTTTTTTTCGGATCCTTAAAGGGTAAGCTCATATTTGATACCTAAAAAGGATCAAAATTTATCCTTTTTGTCTCATATTTGATCCTTGCTTTCTAAGAGTGTGACTTAGTTGAGCTTCCATTGGGTATAACAGTTAAGGTTTCTGTCGACAGGCGTTATCTTAAGCATATCTTGACATGTCGACATGAAATCTCATTTGTCTACAAAACTGGGCAAGAAAAAACAATCATAAAAACTTGAGTTTAGTTGTCAAGCTATGGTTGCTCATTAGTAGTTGAATGAATGTTGCATAAATAGTTTAATACTTATTAGTTGTTTGTCATTTACAACCGTTATAACGATGGTTCACAACAACAAAGTTATAAAATATCAATTTTATATCATCCGTATTGTCGTACGCAGAAAGAACTAACACATTACTATATTATAGGTAATTCTACGTCTAAAACGGGTCATTGAGCTTATCCAAACAATTTCGTTTTTTTCCGGCAAAAAACAACTCTTTGATATCACTTTTATGTCGACACATATGTCGACGTCGACAACAAATTATTGCGACATGTCGACATGAAAAAACAGTCTCGACAGAAACCTTATAAAAAAACATAGAAGAAACATGTGTCATAAGGGTAACATAAAACACGAGTACATAACACTTAACGTCGGAAACTTGACGGGATATGAATCGGGAAGAGCATGTCAAGAAAGTAAATGTTTGCGTTGTAGTACTCCTATTGATTTATACAATGCTTTATTATACAAATGATAATCTGTAAAGAAGGAGATTGCTTGTTCTTTTAGATATCTTCAAATAACAGTCGTTTATTTTCAGTAATTACAAAACAGGTTGTAACTAAAGATTATAAGGAATCTTATTTTCTTTGTTTGTGATCTAATATTATTTTAATTTTTGATCAATATGATATAATCATTTCATTAAGAAATAGAAATACGGAATAGATTTTTGATGATCGTTTGATTGAGAACAAAAAGGCGAACTATCATTGGTTGCACTTAATACCGTTATATAGGGTCATTACATTTGTAGAATTCAAAAAAAAAAATACAGTGAATTGATGTTCAAACCTATGAATGAATGCATGGTCTTTGGTTGGAACCATGTTTATTTTATTAGTGGAAATAACACTCTTCAAAAGAATGATTCCTTAGTATGGGTGATAGTGTGGTCTATCAAGACTATGTCAGCTAGTTCCTAAATCTCAAATGTGACCTAGATAAACATTATTTGAAATGTGTTTAACATTAGGGCAACATAAAACACGAGAACATAACACTTCAATTTTGAAATGGGAAATAAATCGGGAAGAGCAACTCATGA
>JXSR01S011316.1:30267-44481 GCA_000969725.1 Ophiothrix spiculata
TGCATAAATTATGCAAATTAGATACTTAATTAGCATATTTTGCACTCAAATTGCAGCTGGCACAAGCGCAGCTCTATCCTCACCTACCCACCAAATTTCATGAATGTAGGGTGCATGGTTTGTAAAATATGCCAGTTAAACCATTTTATGCATAAATTATGCAACTTAAGTACTTAATTAGCATATTTTGCGCCAAAATTGTTGCTGGATCCAGTTCGGCTCCGGGTCTACCCAGTCACCAAATATCATTAACGTAGGGCATGCGGTTTCCGGAATATGCTCCGGATAAAATTATGCTTCATTTAAGAGATATGGCCATTTTTATCTACTCAGATTCCATAGGATTACATGTAAGAGCGCCATCTTAAACGCATTGAATTCGTTAATTAAATGGCCGATCGGGCCGATTTAGCATATGTGGTGCGCAAATCAAAATAAGGTGGGGTTAACATTTTGAAGGGGTGGGGTTTAAGATTTACCCCCGAAAAAATTTTGGATTTCAGCCTAAGTCCCTTAAATCTCAAAAAGTCGCATATTTTCTGCTTAAAAACCGACTAGATTTGCATATTTTGCGCCGAAACTTTCAGAGAAAATTACTAGCCACCCTAATACCACCACTTCACCGACTTGCATCGCTATACGCCTCATCAGTTCCGAGAAATGAGCCCGGACGGAAGGACGGACGGACAACCAGAAAACATAATGCCTCTGGCGGAGGAATAAAAAAACTTTAAAGCAATACTAAAAAGTGTTAAAAATGAAACGCCCCCCTGTCACCCATGACTTTTGATTTGTTTAGCTCATTGGGTTTGTTTTGGGTAAATATTAATACCCTCCAAACGCGGATTTTGCTTAAATATGCTTACTTTCTCTGTTATGTCCATTTGTTGAATTAAATTCGGGATCCCAAATTTAATTACACATGTATTAGTATAGGAAAGCATACGTCCATTTCCTTTTTATCCATTTTTGGTGGCAAAACAATTTTTTGACAAAATACACTTGAAAACGCTTTTAGATAGTCACATTACTTAATTTGTCGCTGTTTTTACTTTAAACCATTTTTATCAAAATCTTATAGTATTGCTTTAAAGTAGTATGATAAATTTAAGTAGTAGCTTTTTTGGAGCAACAATGAAATTTAAATTCAAAGGATTTGGAATTTGTTCATCAAATTATCATTATTAAAATACCATACAGTCTACAATTTACTTCGAAAAAATAAATTGTGAAAAGAAAATGACAACTGAAAATTCTTGAAAAGAGAATATCATTTTATTAAATTAAAAGGCATGTGTATGTTGGAGACAGATGATTTATTGTTTCCTTTCATTAGCAGTATGCGCTGCATCTTCTGCATCTTCTTGAAAACAGTGAGAATTTCTAAAATATGGCTTGTTGTTTAATTTTGCAACACTTAACATTTTAAAGTGATACTTGGCTAAATCAAGTTTCCAGTATCGTATACATGCTATCTATCATTGTAGCATCCACTAACATATCAATAAACCTATTATACTGCATCAATAAATTCAAGACAGTTGATTGGCTGGAACACTATCACATAAATATAGTTTTACCTTTTGAGGAAAAGACCTAAATAGTACTTTTACTATACAGCTTTGAAGTATTCTCTTTAGTACTATATATTTACATCTGTAAAACTAAATTTGCTCACCCGAAGCAATTTCCACCGAAGGTAGTATGAATGCACTTTACAAACCCCAGCTTATACACCACTGGATCATTTTTGTATGTTTTTGCAATTTGTGTAACTTCAAGCCCATACTTTTAACCAGAGACCTTCAAGTCGGTAGGTATTTCCCCCTACAGTATACTTTGCAATGGTATTCATCATCACCACCACAATGGTCCCTAGAACATCATAAAAAACAACATCTACCACATGCTATTACTTTGACAGTGGTCAGCAAATCCATTATTTACTTGTTTGTTTGTTTATCCAAGTTTGTCCTTAGTCTTAGACATATGTGACCCGTCTTTTTGAAAGGTACCTTAAGGGTACCAAAATAAAAATCAACTTTTTTGTCTCATCTGAAAGATGGTTATTGGATGTTCGGTTGCAAAGTTACATCCAAATTGGTAAAAGGCAACGGGCGGATTCAGAAAACTATAGTTCTGAGAAAATCGATTTTAAAGTTTCTGTACTGGTGAAACTTGAATGAAGAAAGGATTTTTATCTCGGTTTTTAAAACATTTTTTTATGTTTTGGATGTTTGAACCTGTTTAATATGATAGAATACACTTCAAAGGAAACGTTTCTGATGAAATTAGAAATTTGTATCTCAAAATTTACTATGCTGACCTTAAGGTACCTTTCGATATGCCGGGTCACATATGACAAAATAATAGATCTCCAGGCACATGCAAAAAGCACAAGGTTGCATTACCTAAAAGGACTTTAAAGAAACACCATGTTGGCATTTATTGTCAAAGATTGACCACTTTGGTATTGCCAACACAAAATCATTCAAGTGCAAAAAATGTTTTGAATGGTACAACCAGTTTTCCTCAAGTTAGTCTAAATACAGCATTAAAGCAATACTATAAAGTGTTAAAAATAAAGCGCCCCCTGTCATCCATGAATTTTGATTTTTTTTTTTTTAGTTTATTGAGTTTGCTTTGGGTAGATATTAATTCCCTCCAAATGATTTGGCTTAATTTTACTTACTTTTTCTGTTATGGCCATTTGTTGAATTAAATTCGAGATCCCAAATTTAATTCTACATGTATTAGTATAGGAAAGGCATGCATGTGCTTTTTATCCATTTTTAGTTGGCAAAACAATTTTTTTGAAAAAAAATACACTTGAAAATGCTTTTAGATAGTCACATTCCTTCATTTTATTTTGTTTTTAGTATAAATCATTTTTGGTCAAAATCTGACAGGATCACTTTAATGGTGTGATGTGCCTTTAAATATGGAAAATTACTTTCATATTATGTTTAAGTGAAAAAGCCCTTTGTTATTTTTCTTCTATACACATTAAAAGCATATCCTGCTGTATGTGTATGGCATCTACTGAAGATAGCTAATATATTATAAATACTGCATGCCATAAACTGCACTAAATTGCTGTCTCATTCATTCACGTTACAGCAATTTTATTTTGTGCTATAACATTTTACCACATTTATTGAAGCAGATAAAAGTTACATTATCAGAAAGGGAATTTCACAATAAAACATAATGGTGACGTCAATTCTTGAACAAAATCATCTTTTTTGATAATCATGATGGAATATTTATAAGGCATGCATTTACGTGTTAAAAATGATGGTCTGAAAAAGGATTGAACATTTCTTCAACAACTCACTGTTTCTCTTTATACATTAGCATACCGTTGTTAATTCGTGATGAATCCACAATTGATATTAAAATTAGCGCATTACGCACCACACAGCGTTTACAGAAGTGTGTTTATGCAGAACACAAAAGTCGGCGCACTGATCATCCTACGTCGGGCCACTATAGTACATGCAAAAGCCTGGTGCTTGGAAAAAATTGATAACGTCAAAGCAGGAAACATTCACAAATTAGCACTTTGCTTCAGATAAGCTAAATATTTTTAAAGATGAGTAGGCCTAGCTGTTAAATTTAAAAAAAAACATTTAGAATTTAATTCATACGTTTTCGGGTAGATTTTCGTTGCTGAAAGGTATTCAAACACGCCAGAGTTGTTCATCGTGAATCAACAACTCTGCATCCGATGCGTGCATCGTTGTTGATTTGTGATGAACAACTCTGTGGCATGTTTGAATACTTAAATATCTGCAAAAATCAAGTTTATAAGTATAAATTCAAGTTTACTTTTGCACTGAGGTATTAAGTTATCATGTTATTAAATTTTGGGAAAATTCTATGATACCGTTCTATTGCATCTAAGGTTGTTAGAAAATCCTGGGAATCCCGTACCTGCCCAGAACGACAGACTCTGTCCCGGGAAGAAATCAAGCTTACCCAACTCCCGAAATGACTTACGTATAAAGCCAGCAATGCAACTTACTCACATGTGATTAATGCTCCTCTTTGAAAAGAATTTCAATACAACATAGTTAAATGGGGATGCGATCATCGAAAATTCCCGCGCTGTTTTTTGGTTATATAACTAACCATTTTAACCATGTATTATTAAGCATAAAAGGTATAAAGTTAAGATTTTTCAAGTATAAAAAACTCTTGTCGGAAATATTTTAAAATGATCGAGTGTTTATCCGAGGCAAGCAGAGGTTCCAGATGCGTGAGTTGAGGTATAAGCTGATAATATAACGTCCGTTTTACATTTTGAACAGACTTTGATGTCTTTAATCATAATTCAGCAGAACCAAACAGGATTCCCGAATCACGCTCGAAATATTTTCAGGAATCCTGGGCACTAAAATTCAGAAAATTCACAATCGCAATTTTATCATCAAGTCTCTGTTCTTATCCAAAAGTGGCAAATTTTTAAATAATGATGCTTGTTGCCTCAAACATCTCATGAGCAGAAACATCTGAATTGGCCCTAAGAGTCCAAGACATAGCACTGACACTCCAGAGTAACAATAAGTTTACAAGGAAGAAAATCATAAATATACAAAAATGTAAATAAGGATGATAACACACAAGACATACAATGTGAATGTGAAGCTTTTAAGTACATTATTGGTCAACTAAGTTGCAATAGATCAAATCTTATCAATATACAAAAATGAAAACAAAATATCCCTTTAAAAACTAGTTGTATGATAACAGTGCCTAAATGTGTATGTACCTCTAATGAGGATGGCTAATTTAATGTAAATAAGGCAGCAAATCGTCATGTGAATGCAAGAAAGTCGTATCTGCAATGGCTGCCATATGTTATTCTTAGTTTATACTTTGTCACAAGAATGTGAAAAATCCCTCAAAATTTCCCTGTCTTAAGTAAGTGGTTCTTTAAATGGTTCTTCAGGTGACGGTGTCACCTGAAGAACCGTTTCAAGAACCACTGACCCAAGCCTGGAGATTATAAAATGTGCAATCACAATTTATGACAAATGGCAGCTATTGCAGATACGACTTTCTAGCACTCACATGACGAAATGATACTAATAGTATCCCAGTGTTGACAATATTCATTAGGCTTAACTAATTACATATCTGAATCCATGTTGCAGGTTACAGTAATAGATAAATGAATCTCCCAAAATGTACATATGCGGACTCACCAATGCTCATTTTTCATCAATCGCAATCATTTCTGTCTTATGATGCTTTTACCACTAATTACCTCAAAATTAAATTGTGCAGACTCTCATTAGACAAAGTCATTCCTGCAATTTAGAAAGAAACCCAAGCCTTGAAAAAAGCTTCTTTCAAGAATTATAAATACAAATAACCTTAAATTTAAAATTTCTTATAATCCTAATTTTAAGTCAAAGTATGGATCATTCAAATGCTATTTTGTCACTAGCACTTTTGTGTCTATATCAAAAAAGAGGTTATTAAATATTTTAGAACCATTTGATAATTTATCATTAAAACACAGCCACTATTATTTCTTGTTTCTGATATCTTTGACATTTTTAAGAATGACTACATCTCATATATGCGACAAATGACTCCCGGTCCAATTTATTATGAAAAGGCTCGATCTTGTATATCCAGGGTTGAGAGCCACAAGGCCGTATTTGCATGGGCAACAAAGGGCAACAAGGCCGTATCTGCACCTTTGTTGCCTGTGCAAATATGGCCTTCTGGCTTGTTGCCCGAGCAAATACGGCCTTCTGGGTCTTGGTTGCCCGAGCAAATATGGCCGTGTGGTTCTTTGTTGCCCGAACAAATACGGCCTTGTGGCTCTTTGTTGCCCAACAAATACAGCCTTGTGGCTCTTTGTTGCCCAAGCAAATACGGCCTTGTGGTTCTTTGTTGCCCGAGCAAATACGGCCTTGTGGCTCTTTGTTGCCCGAGCAAATACGGCCTTGTGGTTCTTTGTTGTCCAAGCAAACATGGTCTTGTGGCTCTTTGTTGCCCAAGCAATCATGGTCTTGTGGCTCTTTGTTGCCCAAGCAAATATGGTCTTGTGGCTCTTTGTTGCCCAGCAAATATGGCCTTGTGGCTCTTTGTTGCCCAATCAAATACGGTCTTGTGGCTCTCAACCCTCGATACGTAGCCTGCAGTTAGCCTGCATTCTAAATTGTTTGTCTTCAAAAATTCAGAGTTATGAGGCTATGATATGTATTACTTGCAATGCATTTTAAAACTTTTAAGTTAAATTAACAACATTGGGTAGTCATTCTATGCTGCAATGTGTTGTGTCGCTTTAAAAATCCCTTGTTTGTCTACACTTTTAAGCAAAAAGCAGTAATTAGAACACACATGCGTCCTAAGAAAACTCATTTATTCATTTGCATTGAGTGATACTAACATTTTCACATACTTTTTAGGTTTTAATGGCATATCCTTGTACATTTTTATTTCATCAACATCCCTGTGGTATTTAGACAATAAGGCAAAACAGAACGAAACAAATCCACTACATCACTAGAAACAAATCAAATTTGCATATCACAATCCCAAATTTTAGTGAATTACAACATTTTGTGATTTTTTTATCACATCCAATTTAATTCCACCCCAAACATAATAAATAGTGTCACTTTAAACTTCCTTAGTGATGCACTTACATGCACAAAGCCAGATGAGATGATTTGCATTCATCACATTTACCTCTCTATTTTCACTCAACATACCTGATAACGTGATTAACACTTTACATCCCTGGCAGAAAATAGCAATCCTGTTGATCACCTTAATCAGTAAGAGCAACAGATGTTTCATTAATTACCATGTGTTCTTGTCGAAGAAACTACAGACTCATCTTAGATGAATGCAACATGTATCTCATCATATACAACTAACCTGTACGTCTCAATAGCTTGCTTCCAATAAATCCGGGTTAAAGTCCACAAGTGTTATGATTTCCTATGTTATAATTCCATCATTTGTGTGTGCAATCCTGTCATGTTATGATCAAGTACATTGTATGTCCTGTCTTGTCTTCCTTGTTTCCACGATTAAATCACCTCAGTCATTATACAGACGAGACACATGCCCTGTGACTCAAGCATCCCTAGCTCACTGAGAAAAGCTGACTGTGTTAGCTGTCTATTATCCTCCTCCCTTTCACACGTGCTTCCTATATCACAGCTTTTCTCCCTGCTGCATACATCTTATAGCTTCTTCCATTAGTCTGCAAAGGGAAGAAATATATATACATTTTTATTTAAAGGGATAATAAACACATTTCAAAATTTTATCTGATGTGCACTTGGTATGTTAGATATAGTAACATTCAAACTACCTGTGAAAATTGTGTTCAAAACTCCAGAAAAGTCAAAATCTAGAATCTGACTTTTCATGTTGATTTAATATTCTCTTAAAAAAATAATGCAAAAATCTTGAATCATTGGGGAAAAAGTTTGGGGATCACGTTTACCTTGTGCAATGCCCTTTTAAGTTCATCTTGATAAAAGTACCAAATGGAAAAGGTCCCCTAAGAAATTGACAGCGTTTGAATGTTGTTTTTTACTTCAACAACTGAGTTGCCAATACTGATTTTCAAGTGCCAGGAGCATATGGCAAGTTTTGACTTTGGCCAGAAATTATTCTGGCTAACAGTGGCTTATGGGAGGAGGAGCAGTGACTAAAAATTTCTTCACATTACTAATAAAGTGGGTTTGTAGTCAGACTGTTTGTAGTCCGTAGGCTGGGTGGGTTCCCATGTGCATGAGTTGTAGCACAAGTTACTCTTCACAGTCATAGACTAGACCATTAAACAAGACAAAAAGTTAGGGTAGACTTTTGCTACCTAAGCACCTTTTTCGCTAGAGGGCGTTTTCAAAATGGCAGTCAAAATGCCATTAATACCATGTATGTTGGTGATGTTATAGCCACTATTTGGGGGTAAAATGACCTAGTTTTCAGTATTTTCCTACAATTTGATGATTTCAAATGTATAGAGGGGTCAGATTAACAAATAAAATGTATTGTAAATAGAGGGCGCTTTTCAAAATGGCTGCCAAAATGGTATTTAATACCATATAATGATGCTTTCAAAGTCACTATTTGGGGTAAAATGACCTAGTTTTCAGTATTTTCCTACAATTTGATGATTTCAAATTTACAGAGGGGTCCGATTAACAAATGCAATGTATTGTAAATAGAGGGCGCTTTTCAAAATGGTATTTTATACCATATAATCATTCTTTCAAAGTCACTATTTGGGGTAAAATGGCCTAGTTTTCAGTATTTTCCTACAATTTGATGATTTCAAATGTACAGAGGGGTCAGATTAACAAATACAATGTATTGTAAATAGAGGGCACTTTTCAAAATGGTATTTAATACCATATAATGATTCTTTCAAAGTGACTATTTGGGGTAAAATAGCCTGTAGTTTTCAGTGTTTTTCTACCATTTGATGATTTAAAATGCACAGAGGGGTTAGATTAAATCCTGAGGGCACTTTTCAAAATGGACAGCCAAAATTCCTGATGGTGTTTTGGTAGCCACTATTTACGATAAAATAGAGTAGTTTCATACAATTTGATGATTTCAAATGAATATAGTGGACCAGACTTGCTCTAAAAATGGCCGCAAATAATCCTTTTATCTCAATTATGTGTTGAGTAGTATTCAGTTTAAATTAACATAATTAATTGTGACATCATTTTCTCACTTTGATTTTATTTAATTCATAATGGTTTTCTAGTTATCCCGTTTCTGTTATGGATTTGCTTTATTTACTATTAACATTTCGGTTCATCTTTATAGTGCCCCCCTCCCCACTTTCGGAAACCTGGCTACGCCACTGATGCCTAATCTGTGGCAATGTCAAACATCATGGCATCTATGAGAAGTACCGCATATCTGAGTCGAATAGAGCCACAAAGTTTCTTGAAGCCACAACATACCTTCAAGATGAAGTGTATACCCGCACCTGTGACTTGCAAGACAAAACAGCAGTATTTGGAGCAGATTTATTTTGCCATAATATTAATTTGATGTACGTGTGACATACAACAATTAGCAAAGAGTTTAATTAATATATTAAAACGTGTATGTAGCACTTAATATGCATAGGCTTCCATCTAATTTCCTTCAGATTGATTAGTAACACTAATTTGTATTCACATGGAGCTTGCACCTAGCAGTTATATAAATATGGAGATTGCCATTTCTGCAGTGGGGTTAGAACACTGTTATCTCCAGCAATATTCAAAATATACCCAATATTTATGTTTCTTTAACACAACATACACCTTAAACAAATAAATAGAGTATATTGTTTGATTAATCACAATATTAAAGGTGTATTGGACGAACACAATTTCAAAATTTTATCTGCCTATGATTTACACTTGGTAGCTTTTAATGATAACAGTCAGCCACCAAATATTTTGAAAATTTTGATCAAAATCTTCAGAAAAGTCATAAAATAGAATTTAGTTTTGAATATTGATTTTGGGTATGAGTCTATTCTCTAAAAGTATACATGTACTGCTGCTGTATTTCATGAAAAAGGATAAATTTTGTCTGCTTGCACATCATAGATTGCAGATAAATCAAAAGAAAATTCAATGTTGCATTGGATTAGCTGATAAATCCAAAATAAGATTTAAGCACTAGAGGACGGTAATTTTTGTTGTCGCCAACGAAAAAGAAAATCTAACAATTTTGATATAGGAATTGACTTTGACAATGACACTTTACATGCTGTCATTATTACTACTAACACTTCAGATCATGCAAAAACCTTTTGGAAAATGTTAAACTTGTCCAATCCCCATTATGAATCCTTCTCACATATAACAGCACAATGATACATTAATTACTTACATTGAAAGATCTACTTTTTAAAGTTGTTCAGTACAGAATGTGTATTATAACATCTACCCCTCCTTCTTTTGAAATGTAGGGGCAATAGGTGAGAAATACATTGGAAAATAGAGGGTAAAAAAACTGGGTCATTCCGAGCGGTTTGTTGGCAAGAGCGAATAACAGGGTCATTCGGTGTCAGTTTTTGAATGAAACAAGCCTAATTTTGACATTTACAAAATCGCTGATCTTCAATATTTTCGAAAAATCAACAAATTGAGTGAAAAAAGGGGGTCATTCGATGTAGGTTCTCAAAAATCAGGGCAATGGATAAGAGTCACCATAAAAAAGAGGATCATAAGGATGTCTTTCAAAATAATAGGGGGTCATTAGGTGACAGCTCAGTGAAAAAGGGGGGTCATTGGGTCATTGGGTGAGAGCGGAGCAAAAAAGGGGGTTTTATCGGCAGGAACATGATGCATGCCAATATATGGGAGTGGCCCCCCCCCCCCCCCCCCGGGATTATAACAACTGCCTCTCCCTCTACCCAATGTCAATGCACTGCTTCTACAATCACAATTAATTCACTGCCAACTTTTACGGAGAGGAGAGATATTCAAGTTTACATAATTTTCATATTATTCACAATTGTGCAGGCATTGCACACGTCCATCATGCTATTTTTACCTTGATTTCCATACATCTCGTCGTAGTACATTACCATGGCAACAAGTATGTCTCAAGTAGATCTCATCAGAAACTGAACTCAGACCATTTCATAGTATTCAAGTTATCTGCAGGGCTATCTGATATGCTAGAAATAGCGATATCAAGAGTTGATTGCCACAAGGATGTAAATTAAAGCAAAAAACTAAATCAGTTATGCCCTTATTGGCTTGGACCCTGGATAGTATTAAAGGGACTGGCCTCGATTCTTCCCACTAATTTTTTACATACTGCACATTTTTTTACATGAATCAGTAGAACATGTTTATTGTAATTTATATAACAGCTAAATAAATCTGTGTTACTTGATTGGCGCATTTTGAGTCACTTACCATTGCTCATTCCATCCATTTGATAGTAAACATCACCAACTGTGCAATAGTACCATATGATACATTGCACGGTTAACTTTTTTGATAAGACGCAACATCAGTCGCGGGCGTAATTTTAAATTGAGTACGTTTGCAAAGTCTGCGGGCGCAGCATAAGACGCGCCGTTGCATTAAAGCCGGCATGTACAGTACCATAGATGTTGTCTCGGTTTGTTTTTATTACAAAGATTTATTTAGCTGTCATATAAAACAAATAATGAATGTTTCTTATTTGTGTTAATGGAACAAATAATTCATTCGGTGAAAGATCAAATGCTCCATTCAACTCGGCTTCGCCTCGTTAGGTAACATCACTAAGGTGGACACAAAATCAGTCTGTTACATGGGACCCTGCAGGAGGGGGTAAAAGCCATTGCAGGGGGCAAATTTGAAAATTGGTCAAATCTTGTTCAAAACCATTTTAACATGTTCTCTCATCATAACGAACCAGAAAAAGCATACTTTGACCATCTCTGATGAATGCTTCAAGAATTATATCCGAAAACATGAAAGGTCAGACCAAGGGTCATGAGATGGGCCTATGGGAGTCAACAATTTCAAAAGTGTGTGATTTTGTTCAAAATGGTCTCAAATTGTTCGTCTTGCAAAAGTGTCTGTACAAAGTAATATTTTCCAATGTCTACGATCAACCGTTGCTATGGTTACAGGTCAATATAAAGTTTTTGTTATTTCATATATTTGCACCAATTGGAAATACATAGTTTTTTCTTGATACCATAGAAACAATTGATTGAAGACTTTGGAAAACATTACTTTATGTAGACAGTTCTGCAAGACGAACAATTTGAGACCACTTTGAACAAAATCGGACACTTTTAAAATTTTTGACTCCATAGGCCCAACATGTGACCCCTTTTATCACCTTTCATGTTTTCGGTTATATCTCAAAAACCCTTCATCAGATATGGGTCAAAGTATACTTTTCCTGCTTCCTAATGATGAAAAGAACATGTTAAACTGGTTAAAACAAAATTTGACAAATTTTGAAATTGGCCCCCTGCAATAACTTTTACCCCCCTCCTGCAGGGTCCCATTCAATAGATTGATTTTGTGTCCACCCTAGTGTTGTTACCTATGGTCCATAGAATCCAAATAGATAGGACACATTAAAATAATTTCTCGTTGCAGTTTTACCCCTAAAATTGGATTTGCTCCCTAGGTATATAGTTGAATTTTTAAATATGGTATTTTTAGGAGATCTAATGCAAACTCCAAATTAATTGCTTTTGATTTATCTGCAATTTATAATGTGAAAGGAATGTTTTACAAACAAATCTTTGGATCTTTCTTGATGTATAGCATCAATAAATATCAGAGGAGGATGGCCGTGGCAGCTCTTGCATGGTTGCCGTTCGGTATCGTAGACGATCCCCGGCAGCGTCATGTGACTCATGTCCTATACCGCCTCTAGTAAGCCATTTGAAACATCGTGGAAAAATACAACTTCCGGGATGGCCGCTAATTATATCATATTATTGGTAAAAAATATGATAAAATCTATCAAAAGTGGAGTTCACGCGTGAATCCCAGCGGATTTAGAGTAATATAATTATGTTTAATTTTGTGTTTGTTGTTTGTTTCTTTGTTTCTTTGTTTCTTTGTTTACCTTGGTTGGTCCGTGAAGGACACATGCCATTAGATCCATGATGAACTCATGGTCTCTTCCAAGCTCATACAAAAGTACCAACCTGGATCTTTAGCTAGAAATGGCTAATCTATGTATGCTGGCCAATGCATCTTTGAAAAGATGCTGAAAATAGAAAAGATAGCAAGAAAAAGAGAAAGAGGAAGATGACCACTCCCAACACAATTGTACAATTTACTCTTAGCCCTTACTTTGTGAGAAAAGAAATCAGGAATTCTAATCTGTGACATTACTATTATAATTTATTTGATCAATATAAAAAAGGAGTTTCTGTAATATTTTCAATACATAGTTCGTGGCTCTGCCCATTGCGATACACGTAAAATATATCCCTAAATTAGCGTTTAGAAATCCCTAAGCCTTAATCATGTAAATCGTGTCCTATACCGCCTGAATAAATTTGTTTAAAGAAATAGCCTCATACCCAAGATCAACAAACAAAATAAAATTCAAATTTTTGAATTCCTGGTAATACGTCGATCCTGGGTTTACACCCGGAAGTCAATCATTACCGAAATTTTAGCGCAAACACAGTTTTGCCTATAAAACTAATAAGCCGTGACATTAGCTCCAATTCATTGCGGGTGATTTGAATTATTGTTTGGGATGGGTGGTAGTGCGCATCCATTTCACGCCTATTTGGGTACATCGTTGTGCTTCACCAGTGCATTGTGGGATTAAATTTCGATAAAGATTGATTTCCGGTTGGGAAACCCAGGACGTATTGACTGCTATTTTTTAACATTTGAAGTGTAAATCATCAACAAATAAAATTTCAAAATGTTGTCCAATGCCCCTTTAAGCTGTATTTAGAATATTTTCACATGTTTTTAATTCTAAGTGGAATCTAGGCTAGTCCCTTTTAGGTTTCTCTTAGTTCTTGCCCTTGGGTTATACACTATGGTAGGTGCAATACAGAATTAATTATGGTGAATTAAAGGAGCAATACATTTTTTTAAAGAAATCAGATGGTAATAATACCTCATAAAAAACAAAGTTGTTCCTTGTCCCCGTCCTCCTCACTTTTTGGTGCCGAATCACTTTTTTGTGTGTTAAAATGCTAAAAAGATGATAAAAATTATTCACAAACATATTTTGTTTGTTAAACTATGTAACTGGGGTCTGATTACCTCTACGATGTTGACTGAAACTAATTTGCATACCTCTCTACGGAGTGGTATGACCCAAAGCATTATAGCACCCCTATAAAATGAAATGGACTAGTCCTGACCTCAGGTCACCAACAGACGCCATTACTCTGTCTCACTTTTTGAAAGCCCCCAAGCTTAATGGACGTAAACATTCTTCCTTTGCTGTGGGGTGGGTCCGGTGAGGGAGTCAACATCGTAGAGGTAATCAGACCCCAGTTACATAGTTTAACAAACAAAATATGTTTGTGAATAAACTATGACACTGAGCTGATTACCTCTGAAACGATGTTGACTGAAACTAATTTGCATACCAAATGTTGAAGACAACATCAGACTGGCACCTTGTCTGAGGAGGATGGAAGCAAAGTTTCCAGAAGAATGAGGCTCAGAAGGCGATCAGGCTAGGCCATAACAATCCAGAAAAGTCCCATCAGGATCA